>AYLM01003145.1:0-10988 GCA_001625345.1 Cairneyella variabilis
TAACCTCTAGCCGAATACATATTACGGAGTGGCCAGATCTTAATTATGCTTTATTCGAATGGCATTAAAAGATGTAGAAGAAGAAGGCCCCTCTCACCAGCGATATATTAAAGGAAAAGGCCCGCCAGATCTGGAACATTCTCCCTTAGTACGCAGATAAGGAAGAGCTAAAATGGTTAAATGGCTGGTTCGATAAGTGGAAAAAGAGGCATAGGATTAAGAAATATTATTATCACAGAGAGGCAGGATCGAACGCTATAACCGACCCTGCGATGATGGATTAGATGCAAGCCTGTAGGGATGAATATAAGAACTACGCTCTCTGTGATATCTTAAATATGGACGAAACCGGCCTCTTTTAAAAGCTCTTCCCCTCTACTAGCCTTATAACTAAAGCTATTAGCGGATCTAAGAAGTCTAAGGACCGCATTATAGCTGCCTTTACAGTTAACGCCGACGGCTCGATTAACTTCGATCCTTAGGTAATTGCAAAGTCTACAAATCTAAGATGCTTTAAACACATTAATAAGTCGCGTTTAAGAGTGTTCTATCGATATAACAAGTCAAAATGGATGACGGGGGTTATTATAGAACAATATCTTCGCCACCTTGATAATATGATACGTAGGAGAGGCCGAAAGGTGCTTCTCTTGCTTGATAACTTTTCTAAATACGAATTAAGTATTAAGCTTTATGGTGGACTTAATGGTCTTGCAAATATCAAGGTTTGCTGGCTTCTAGCTAATACGACGTTCGCGTGGCAACCTCTAGATTAAGGGATTATTGCCTCGTTTAAGCTGCAATACCGAAAGCTTTAGGTGAGGTATATCCTTAAGGAATTAGAGGCCGACCAATCCCTATAGAAGACGGTTACCCTCTTACACGCTATCAATTAGCTTGTGAAAGCGTGGAAACACTATATCAAGCCAGCTACAATTCGCCACTGCTTTTGGAGGTCTATATTAGTTCCACGGGATACATATAATAAGGACGCTAATAGCGAGCTTATAGAAGATTAAAAAGAGCAGATCCAAGAGCGCTAAGTTGTAACAAGAGCCCTAATAGGGTCAGATGCAGGGCTAAAAGAGAGTTGGGCAAGAATCAGACCACTTCTCGGATACGCCGAAAGTTTAGTTTCGGTTTCCCCGTAGGAGGGTATATGGTATTCGGTATTGCCGAAAACTATATAGTAGTTATGGGCTATATAGGAGTAGTCCTTGCCGCATCTAAACGGCAAGCTTAAGTCTTACGATAATGCATACTGCTTGCTTTATACGCAATATACATTATTACCCTTACTTTAGCTACTTATTCAGGCTTGTTGCGATCCCTCCTGTTGCCCTCTAGCACTCCTGCTATTACATAAGTGCTTACCAATTTGCTTTATACAGACCCTATTCTTTCCACTAATGCCCTATCTCTTAACGATTTCATCCAGCACTTAAAAAAGGTGATTGACGATAATCCTAACGAAGCAATTAAGTCAATCGCTACACGGTATATGCGTATAGATACGCAAGAAGATATAGAGGAGAGCGATGAAGGGGGCGATATAGAGATAGAAAAGGTGGGCTATAGAAGAGTCCTAGAGGCCTTTGAAACTCTGACTCTTTATAAGCAATAACAGAACGATAGTGATAATCTTAAGGGGAAGATTGCAGCTCTTAAGAAGGCAATTCAGATGCGGAAGGTTGGACAGGCTACGCAAAGGAGTTTATTTAATTATATAGGCTATAAAATAGACTGATTTTTTGCTTTCTTAATATATATATATTTATTGACCCGTTAATCACGTGAACCTCGATATTGGCATACCTCGCAATATGCTTAATATTTTGCAGGTCCAAAGGGTATGCTTATAGCGAGGTTTGACTGTACAGAGTTGCTACCTGAGGCATCCGAACCTCGAATGAGCACATCTACATCAACTATACAGAATTCCGAGGAGCCTCGAAGGTTACCATATTTTCTTTACCTTCTTAACCTCTTCCCCACTTCACATCAGTAACTGTCCTTAATTTGTTCGCTGACAGGAACTGAATCGAGTGATATTACTTTATCACGCGTGGGATAGTGGACGTCTTAGGTTTTTATATCGAGGTTGTGTAGATATTACGAGTATATTTAGTGGCGGTAGTAGCGAGAACTTTCAGATCACTCCCAAGAATATTTGGAGAGAACGGCATGATATAGTAAGATGCGAAACTAGCTTCAGCCCGAAAGACTCTATGATTTTAAATTGATCCACAATTTCAAACCACACTAGCACTATTACAGTTAACCGTATTTGAGACGTTGTATTAGCTTACTTCTCGCTTGGCACAGAGCACATGAGAAGTACACGGAGGTACTTAGGACGTACGGGGGTGCTGCCTGAAGATAGAATTCGGGAGGTAGAAGTGCTCTACCACGAAGCGAAATGCTCCGCGTTCTAGTGTTGTCTCCTTGCTCTATTCCTTCACTGCATGACAACTGCAACAAAAACTACTTTTACATATCATGTAACGGTAACTGTTCGGCATTTCGGGAGCCCTTGCTTCTAGCACCGCCAAAAAAGATAGTCCCAACCCGACCCTTCCAAATGCGCTTAAAATTATGACGTACACGTTTACTCTAGTATGATCTTCTTCCATTCCCTCTTCATGTTGGCCTAGCTAGCTTTAGAAACTATCCCAAGCGCCACCCGAGATGCTACGCCCGACTCTTTCTCATTCCACTTCACAAGCATGATATTGAGTTTTCTACTTTCCTATGAAGCACTACCTCGACAATATCGCGAAATGACGATAAAATCATGCAAAAGATCCTTGCTAAAGCTTAAATTTCCCAGTAATTGAGTCGCCGCTGAAGACCCAACCCTCACATCATCTTCCGTGGTAAGAGCCCAATCTTTTCTCATAATTTTCAATTTAGCGCAGCTAGTCCAGAACATAAGGCGACCTAGATCTCTGAAGGGCTTTAAATCATCAAATTTGCTGATAGGAATCTGCGTAGGGCCTTTCTATAGCTTTTGTAAAGCTTTAAATAGATCATTCTCAGGCAATTCGCGCCCTGTTTTGGCGACCAGAACACTATCAAGCTTCGTAATTCTACCGTCTAGAGAAATACAATAATAGTCCAGCTCAGAACCAGTTAATCCTGCACGAGAGTACTCAAGTCTTCGGTTCCACTTGGACATAAAGCACCCCTAGTCCTGACTGGATGCCCACGTCCAACTGGGGAATGGCACCCGAGAGATAATTCCATCTTCCGAAGCAATAGAGCGCAAATCTCTACGGTGTTTCCGGCCGCTAGTCCACAATAGGGCTTGATCAAATCGGGTTCGTGGGAGACCTTAGTGAAATATTTCGCAAGTTATTAGCGTCATACGTTGAAATATGCTTTCGACGGCGTTAAGTATATTATGCGGATAGGTAAAGGCCCTCTTGGAATCCGGCCGACCACCCCTTCCAAATTTTCTTTGTCAAATCTCCAATATCCTAGTTCACATTAGTCGTCATATCTAAGGGCATATTGTTCAACACGTGCAGGAGGTCTAGGAGGTTCAAAGACATTCCCTTCGTTCCAGCTTTCCTTTTGACATTGCCAGTAGACCTGCAGCTGTGTGAATATTAAAGCCTTGCGGAGATATAATTTTCTTGATATTTTCAGCCTCGATCATTCCAAGCGGAGTATTTCAAATTATAAGACCTATTCTCCGCTACGAACAAAGCATCACGCATCACTAACAGCCGACCAAGGACAAACTTACTTCTTATTAGTCAGCTTTTCAGGAAGGAGAGCCAGGATGCCAGTGCCGTAGCGCTGGGCCATTCTCGCCAACGGCTCCCTAAGCTGTATCCAGTAGTCAATTTTTTTCTTAGCGTCCTCCCGCGGGCCTTTCTCCTTGATCACCTGCATGCCTTGCGCCTTCTTGCACAACTGCTCGCCCTTATACTTGATCGTTTCTGGGAACAAGAGGTTAATAAACCGATCTTTCAGCGATAATCGAGGCAATTACTTCTTCCGTCTCTTTTTAGGCGCCGCTCTCCTGGCCCCTCTTTCCTTAATGTAAGATTACTTGCCTATAAGCTCCGCCAGAGTCACTCTCTTTGAGATGCGGACTGCTATTCGCATCTGCTTAATAGACTTATCCTCTTTCTCGTCTCTGACGATGCGATTTTTAAGCTCCCTAACCCTTTGATCTGAGGCTGAGATGATATCGGGGCCTGCATCTCCTTCCGCAGCATCGTCTGAGTCGTGTGTAGAGGAAAGCGGTGTTCGCTGGTAGTGGAGGTACTTATTGGATATAGGCCTTAGGGATCGCTGTAGCCTAGGAGTGCCTTATGGGCCCCAAGGGCCCCATATATATCAGGTCCATAGCACTGTAGAATAGCCAGTTCGAATCGAATCGTTGCTTGCGCCCTATAGCCACACCCTGAATCCCAACGGTACCCCCAAACAGTTGTGAGTGTCGCGGTGTCCGCGATCCTCCCTAGCTTTGCGCGCAAGGACGCAGACAGCTCCGAGAACTAAGAATTGAAAGGGCGTGACGTCTTTTGTTTCTCGTGAATTAACGAAGGAATCAGTCCAACGGAACTAACAGCTTCCTTATTAAATATTTGTAATAACTCATCTACCTTCCAGCTCCACGTCTCTCCGACAGTATCAGCAGACTCCAATCTAAATATAGCGTCGCCCCCTCGCTTTTCTAATAGTTCACTCAATTATCCTTAGTAAACGGCCTACCCAATAATTAACGATGCTACTATCCTTTTCAACATCTCTACTTACTAAATCTCGGCCTAATATCATTATTAGCTTGACTTTTTGACTAGTAACTAATATGAAATAATTAGAACATACATCTATTACCTCTCTTAGGGTGTAGAACACCCAGCACTCACTAATGTACTACACTCTCAAGGATTAGCTGACGTATCTTAAGGCTAAAGATCGATATATATACTTTAATAGATATGTCCTTCTTAAACAATTTCTGAAGTAGATCTTCAAGCTTTCTTTACAGATATAGCCTATACGGTATTCGGGTATGACGTTTTTGACAACATTCTCTATATTAGCTATATTTATCTTAGAATACTTGCGTAGGACAAGAATAACGAAATGAGATAAGAAGAGGTGGAGGGAATTTTTGTTATATAAGGCGACCATGGCCGCTTATATTTCACTTGATTGAAGGGTTCCCACCATTCCTGCCTAACCGATTTCCCACCCACCCCGTACTAAAATCCTGCCTTTTGCCACTAAAATTCTATAGGATCAACGTGATCAGAACCTCAGCAGCTGCGGCTAATCTCTCTGCGCAAGACGAGCAGCATTGACGCCGAGGCGTTTTGACGGAGAGGGCGTCAGAAGAGGGAGGAGTATGACATAGCAGGAGTATTCGGCAAGTCAGAGAGCGTATTCCGGCTCTGTGAGAGCGGTGCGAGAAGCCTACGTGAACCTTTGATTTCCCCCGGTCTCTGCCGTCTTTTTTTGCAGTTCAATTGTGCAGCCAGCAACGAGTGGAGAGATCCTTGAATACTTCCAATCATTTCCACGCACTCGAGATGGCCACTTTTGTCCCCATCTCTTACACTTATATGCCAACTGCTCCGCGCTCCAAGAGCCTAGCAGCTCGCCGCAAACCTGCCTCGAAGCAACCCAGCATCCTCGACAAGCTCCAACGCAGCAAGCTGAGCCGTGCAGCGCTCGACGGCCCCCAACTACCAACACCAGGTAATGATAATAATGGAGGCTACAGGTCTAGAATTTGAGGCATGTTCTGAGATGGAGATGTTTGGTTATAGCAACCCTGACTGACCTGTAGAAATTTTAGCGGAAACGGGCACTTTTTACGGCGGCAGCAGCGACGACGACGACGACCTCCCCCACTATCGAAGAGATCTGGTATACCACACTACAAAAGAAGGGCTTCATAACGACAGACCCGAGCCCGGACAACATATCCTTCGGAGTTGAGAAGGTAGCTTTAGACGAGAGGGCCGGCTTTATCGACCATAACAGGTCAGCATCAGGCGATAACTCAAGCGGAAAGTTCAAGTGAGCGCGCCCACCACCCTTTCCAGAGGAGGCATCGATGGTCAAGATGCTGAGAGAGGCCGTATCAATAGAGAAGATCTTACAGAGGGGATACAAGCACTCAAAAATAGAGAGCATGCAGCTTTCCGATTTGTGGTGTATGATCAGCACTGATCAGCAGGCTTTGATGCAACGCTATATACACTACGAGTTTTCTCGGCTCTCTTCTCTGGTTAATGTCACCCTATTGGCAAATGAAATGCAACCTAGTATTGAATAGAAAATTACCTCCTGATATACGCTAGCTCTAAGTATCCATGATGACCCCGCATGGCCCAGCTCTCGTCCACTGGGCGGAGCCAGCAAGTAAACGGCACACCGGGAATGCCAGCGAGGCGATGGTAGGCAGCGGCTTGCTTCCGGAGCCGGTGGCTGGCGTTCTGGCTCGGGCCTATCGTTGATAATCAATCGTCCGAAGCGGATGGAAAAGAGAGAGAGGGAAAGGAAGCCGTGAATGCAGCGGACGCGACCTTTTGAGCGCAAGCGCCAGAGTCATAGTGGGAGCCATTTTCGGACCTTGATGAAAAGACAGGAAACGGCAATTGAGAAGAATAGCAGGTTCTAGGTCCCCTGGAGGAGCTAAGGCACCTCTGGCGCCTTCTGCATTACACGCCACGGATACAGACATGTCGCCCGACCGCTGCAACCTTGACCGATCATCAGGAGCCGCCCTACCGACTCTAACTGAAGTTACGTTCTATCTGCACTCTCCACACTGCTACTCCTTCACTGCAGTGATCCGAGACGGCTATGCTGAGCGAGGAGTCTCTTCAGCCAGGTTGTCCGACTCATTGTAAGCATCGGCCATATAAGGAAGATTGACAACTTCACCATCAAGCCGGTAGAGCAACATTCGTTCCTCTTGACTGGCTTTAGCCTGCATACCTCATCCCGGCCCTCGTTTGGTGGCACGACTTTGTCGACTGCTGCGGAGGCAGGCCGTGACCACGTTAATGTTACGCGTACCCGATCCTAGGAGGGCAGAACCGTTCATGCCGGGGCTCTTGCATCGCAAAGGAGTAAGTCGTCAATCAGCGATGATAATAGTGGTTTGAGCGACAGCGATTCCAAGTGTAGCAGCGATGATGACGGATGTTCGAGCGAGGACGAGCGGGGTCGTTCAAGCACGAGCAAGCACAGCCGATGGCCAGATCTGGACGAGAAGCACTTGCTGGCATGAAAGAAAGAAGGCAAGCCTTGAAAGTGGATCTTCCGCAAATTTCCTGGCAGGACTGAACTACCGCCGCGAGGAGAGTATTCCATTCAAGCTTTGTAGAGAATCGGTTCTTTAGCTCTGTCAAACCCTCAGGAAACTCCTTATGTGGCCGTGTAGTACCCACTACACCAAAGTTGTAAGCTCGTAGCTCTGAAAACAAGGGTATAGATGTAAAGTACTTGTCCATATATATCGTAAGGTAACGGCGTGGGAGAGAAAGCGTAAGATTTTGTACAAGACACCCTGTATTTGTAAGGTTCGGGTAAAGAACTATATCTTGTAATCCCTTCTCTTGAGAACTCCAAATCCAGTCGAATATATATCCCGTGATCCGCAATTCCGTAGATCTTATACCCTTGTTTAATCGGTTTCTTTGGCATATTATACGTGTGTGAGGACCTAAGGGAATTAGCGGGGCAATAAGCAGAGGAGGGGCGGATTTACCTGCCAAAACACCGTACCATAAGCTCGTCAATACTCACTTCAGAAGGAGAGTAATCCCGTTGAGAAGCTTGAAGAAATGAAGCTAAAGGTTCAACCTTATACCACCAAATCTTAAGTTAAGTGATACCCCTCTTTCTCATCACTCCCAGGACAAGAGATATAGCAATACCGCTTGATTTGATCAAAGCAGCAAAGTGATATACGGCTTGAAATCTAATGCAGAGGACCTTTATTAAAGTCTATATTCCAATACACCTCGATTTGAGGCTCCTCGTGGAACCCCATATATATAATAGCGCCGATAAACACGTATAACTCCTCCACAAGTATATCAGTCCATTCTCGCCCCTTTCCCCTCTACATATTATCTTCTTATGCTCGCGTATCTATTTTTACTCGTAGTAAGTCTGAAAGAGCTCGTGGGTGAAAAATAAGGTAAAGTAGTCGAACGCGTGAGGTTTTTGAGGGAAAAAAGTATGTAAGAGTGCTCTTGCTGCCTGTCTAGGCTCGTCCTGAAAAGGTTCGTAGAAAGGCTTGTGATTGGTCCAAGTTCAAGGAGCATATCCTTAAGTGATCGAGCTTTTTGCATCTTAGGCGGGTCAGAAATAGGGTGCTAGAGGCGTAATTATGGGGGACTGCTCGACGCGATTTCATTCAAATTGTTGGTGATATTCGAGAGTCTTATGGTATACTCTACTTCCATAGGACTGACTTTTTGAACTGACTATTTACAGAGGCCATGGAGCCTATATTTATAGGCTTTGGAGTCCTTCTACAGGCTTTCAGAAGCTTCTCGTTCAGGCTTCTATGCTGACAAATCCTTGTACACGTGACCTCCAAGCACCCTATAATCTCAACACAAAAAATGTAGATTAATAAGAAATTTATATACAAAGTTACATAATATTATGCTGCGCTGTCCAAGCGAGATCCCCCTGCTAGTGTAGGCATGTCTCACCGGACGAGGGGATAGAGTTAGTGTTGGTAGACTCGTTGGTGGTATGAAGAGCAAGGATTAGTGACATCTTATGCTGCGGTCCACCGCATTGCCGGATCAGCGGACTTCAATACGCTAGATAGATATAATCTACAAATTCTCGGCCGCCTTGACGAGCAAATCAGCGCAAAACAAGTGTTGGCCATACATCACCTCTAACTGGGTATAGCACTTGAGCGTCAACCCTTCACCCTGGTCTACGGCAATCCTTTCCTCTCGAACCAATTTCTCACACTCCCGAACCAGATCCTCAGCTTCTAAATTCCAGCCATGGCAGAACTTCACACTGCACCACATCTGTTTCCTAGTAGGGTGAGGCATCATTTCAACACCTAGAAACACCATGAAGTAGGAATGTTGCAGGTTATCAGCGCCCTTATGGAAAACGAGAATAAACGGCCTCTCATCCTCATCATGCCAACTGCGTCGGAACATATTGTTGCTCTGGTCCCAATATTGGGATGGGTGGGCAAAGGCGAAGTGATATAATTGCACTGGTGGCCAAAGAGGCATGGTCCGGACCCAGAACCCACAATATTCCATCAATCCAAGCTCTTTCATATGACTTTCTTTCGAAGCAAATATAGTGTCCACTTCCCATTTATCACCTAACTTAAATATGGGGAGGTCATTCGGCATGATTCGAGCATAGACAGCGCCAACACCATACGGCTTGGCAACAACAATACCAATCCTTTCCTCCAGCTTCCTGTCAAAATGGACATGTTTGCAATCGAGCTGAACCAAGAATGTCGGGTCCGGAAACTCTTCAAGCTTTTTAAGAGCGGCTTTGATTCGCAGACCACGACTGCTGACGGTGATTGGCTCACTATTACTGGCCAACGAACGCGATTGACAGGGGAAAATACCGCCAGAGAGAGCGAAGTCGGCAGGCGACTGCGTAAATAGACCCGTGTAACGGACCGCGGTGCTGCTTCTCCAGGCAAACAATGTGTCGTCATCGTATTCTTTAACAATCTCCTCTTGTAGACGGATGAATGCTCTCGATCCTTCTCCATAGAGCATTGGCATTGAAATCTCGAAGAGTCCGAGGAGGCAGTAAGCAATGTCTTCTGCTCGAGTGGTCTGTCGGTTCGATGCCCATGACATTTTCCTCGCCACACTGATAAGCCTCAGACTCCCTCCCCGTAAGATCATGGTATCAACTCCAGTTATCCGGTGAAGTTGGTCAAGGAGATCCGCCTTGGATCCCTTGAATACCCAATCTTTGCCATAAAACCTTAGATCCTTTGGAGCGATCATTTCTTGGAGAGTCCAGCCCCGAGTAAACCAACGGCTATCTTCCAAAGCCACGGCGGGGAGATCGCATAGATAAGCGTAGCAAATAGTCGAGTCACGGTACCATTTGAACATTGAATTGATAGCTTCAGACAGCTCGGTCGATGAGGACTTATCGATGCAGACTGTGTCAACCCACACATACTCTAGCCCGTCCTGAAGGGCCTGCTCGCAAGACTTTTGGATCTTATACCACCCTTTCATAGTGGTATGGTCGATATTTCCGTCCCTCAGGAGATTGAAAACAACTTCATCATCCTCCCACATGTGTGATAAGATGGCATACTGAGGAATACTCCCGCCAAACTCATCTAGAGTCTTAGTGCGGCAGTTGAGGAGTCTCATCGCGAATACTAACTTGGCACGCTGTGGAGTAGGTGAAAACAGCTGCAGAGGCGCTGATACTGTCCTTGTCAGGATGGCATGAGGACGGCAGAACTGGCGCGTGAGGGGAGTTTGGTTTTGATTATGGGGACTCAGCCGCACGAGACCTAAGTCTGATGCTTTTGCCGGCAACGTGCAGAGCGAAACTCTTGGCAATTCAATCCAACCAATGGACCTTCAAGCTTGCTGAATTGAGCTTCGTTCCTCAAGGCTATTTCGGGCAAACCGCGAGCGGGTTGCGACACCTATCTGTTAGCAATGCAGGTTACGTAAGCGGTGTTATCGCGCTTTGGGGTCCATAAATCGATATGAGTTTGAGTTATCGTATTGAGACTACAACTACGGGTCAGATATCACACGCTAACACTATTATACTTCGTACAGGCCCGAAATATTATAGGAAATCCAGTCCGTGCGCCTATTCAGAAGCTTCCACTTATAAGGGTCTCTCATTAATAATATTTAAACCTTCCCTCGCTACTTTTTGTCAGGGCATGGGTTCAGAACTTTGCCCAGACTCCCCACTATATCATGTGATCCGCCATCCGGCTATATAGTCTAGGC
>AYLM01000777.1:0-21899 GCA_001625345.1 Cairneyella variabilis
TGCTTAACTCTCTTTTAGCCCTGCATCTGACCCTATTAAGGCTTCGTGTTACAGCCTGGCGCTTATTGTGTCTATAGCTGTGATTAAAAGCCTTAACAAGTATTGCCATTGTTTATATAGCCTCCTCTTGCCCCGTAATAGCTATAGTTTAGGCGGTACGAGGGCTGTAGAGATGCACAGCCTTATTAGTATTATGGGTTGTAGTTATAGTTACCTTACTAAGGGCCACGGGTTCTGGCGTACGACATCTACGCGGCCTACTTTCTCGCCATATCTTTTATAACCAGGGCTTTATCGTCCAATATTTCAAAGTAGTCCTTAAGGGATGTATTCGCTTTAAGGGCATCGATTAGTATACGGATCGGCAAGTCGAGACAATTCTATAATGCGGTTAACTAATTGTATTAAGAAGTTATATCGGCCGATTTAGTATTGCGGAAGACTGTTTATATAAAAGAGTATATTGTTTTACCTTTATATATATCTTATAATGTGAGGAGGTCTGATTGTAGGTTACGTATCGCTATAGACGCTGCTATCTTAAACCGTTTAATTATAGCGGTAGAAATGCGATCTACTAGCGTTATGATAAAGTACTCCTTTTTTAATTTAAAAAGCTCGTTAGTAAACTATCTAGCTATATCTGTGTATAAGCACTTTAGGAATACCTTTTATACTGCTGCTTCGCCCTTTGTTATAGCGGTATGTTTAAGCATATTAGTGAATGCGTATATATCGCTATAAATAATGTATTTGCTAATAAAGGCGTCGTCCTTTTATACAGCCGGATTAAAGTAGCCGATATCTTTTAGGCGTAAGTAAGTGATATTACTAAAGATAAGCTGGTTATTAATAGGTATATCGTCACGGTTTGCGTTATTATTCAGATTAGGGTTGTTTCGGTTATCGCGTCCGTTATTGTTTATATTAGCTGCTCAGTCTGTGGTATTAGCTTATCGTATTAATTCGATAAGGCGTGCCTTTTATGCTGTGGAAAAGGCATTATTATTATTCTATTCGCTTTTATTATTTATATTACTAGTGTTATTAGTATTGCCGGCATTTCTATGATTGCTATTAGTATCCGTTATAGTCTTTGGTAGCGGTGGTAGTGAAGGTAGGGAAGGGTCACGCGCTAATGACACTTCTTAGGGGTTATTATTAGTATCGCTTAATGCTGCTTTACTAATCATATAGAGGTTGCTATGCCGTACTGCACCTCGTCTTATAAAGGGGTTAATGTTAGCGTCGCTTACTAAGGCTGATAAACCTACGTCGCTTAATAACGAACTAATTCTTAATAACTTTACTGTCTGAAAAGAATTTTAAGCAGCTACTATAAAATATATAACTATAGTCTATAGTTATAGCTTAAAGGTGGCCTATTCAATAAGGAAATCCGTATTGCAATCGCTAGCTTTCCCAAGTTAGCGTATTAGGGCCTTAATCGTCTTATTAATAGTATTGCCGTACATATGCCTTAAGTTAAGGAAGTTATATAGCTAATCTGCTCTTGCTTATTATACTATAGTGAGGGGCATATATATTACTCCTACCCGCTTTATAGCATAATGGCTGGTCGGCGGTGGCTAAGGGGGTTGTGTTAGTATTAGAATTAGGCTAGTGGTCGTGTTATATTATATCGCAGACTGAAAAGGAGTGCTCGTTATACCGTTATTCGATTTTAGCGATTAACGCAGTGTCGTTCTACTGTTATAGCGATTATAGTGGGTGTAGTAAGGGCTCGATCGGCATAGTCGCAAAGCTATAAGTCGACAATATAAGTATTCCAGAGGTCTGATACTATTAAAGAATAGCTAGTCGCTATAGACTGATTTTTTAATTAGTCTATAGCTAGCTATAATAGTGTTGCTACTAAATTATAAGATTAGGAGGTTAGGATGATGTGATGAGAAGAGCTTGTATTCTTTAGAAGCTCTGTCTAAGGCTAAATATATAATGATGCCTCATATGGCAGCCTAAGGCTGCAACGCAGCATGCGGCGTAACATATATCATATGATCCGCCATCTGGCTATATAGTCAGGGCTTTTCCCCCTCCCTTCTTCTGTCTCTAGCTTTACATCTTTGTATAATAGACATTCGATTAATTGAGTTTTCACCCTTTTGCCCGCGCCTTCACATTAGCTTCTTATTTGCTTGTTAGAGAGAATAGGGAATTGAGATAATAAGTAAGATCTACGAGATGCTAGGCTATACCTATATAAACCTATAGAAGTCTACTACCTGCCTATATAATAGGCCTTAATAATTTATGTTTAATAGTAAGGTTATGTAACAGTTCTGGCTCAGAATCCCGTTACACAGGCAGTCACATGATATATCACGTGATTTTGCGCTAGCCTAATTAAGGACTAGGCCCTGGGTTGCGCATCTGTGTATATAAGGGTTATATCTCCCTCTCTCTTCACTCCTTAGCTTTAGATCTTAGTTTATATGATATCTAAAAGGTCGATTATTACTTCTCTTGAGCCACCACCGTTGCGATTCCGGGTGTGGCTATAGGGTGCAAGCAACGACTCGATTTGTGTGACAGCCCAGCTGTTCCCAGCTCGCTTAGTCACCTGCCCTAGTTTACTGCGTTGCGCTAACGAGAGCCACCGCCCTAAAAGTTTATGTATTTAGAGTCGATTCTTGCAGAGGATCCTTCTTCTCTCTTTAGCTTTATTTTCTCGTCAATACAGTACCTTCTGCAAGAGTCGCCTTTGCGTGACACCCTTTGTAGAGCTGTCACACTATCTACAGAGGATATGGAGCCTGTACTTATATGGCCTGTGACTTACTCATTGTAGCCTACTACAGCCTATAGGCCCTATAAGGTTCCAACAACCACACCTACCTTAGCTATTAGGTTTATACGTAATTTTAGTGGTAATCTAATATTGTTTATAGTTATTATGATCCGGGTGCTATACCGTATTGATTGGATCACAAGATAATATCTTATCTGACCGTCGGAAGTCCGAGAAGCCTGGGGAACTGTGACAGCTCTGCAAAGGGTATCATGCAGAAGGCGACTCTTACAGAAGGTGCTGTATTGACTAGAAAACAAAGCTAAAGGAAGAAGAAGGATCCTCTGCAAGAATAGACTCTAAATACATAAACTTTTAGGACGGTGGCTCTCACTAGCGTGTTGCGGTAAGCTAGGGCGGTTGACTAATCGCAGCTGGGAACAGCTGGGCTGTCACAGGAACCATATCTTATTAAATAGACATACCTTAGAAAAACGTTACCTCCACCATACAAATGACCCCTGTAAGCCCGCCCCCTATCCATTTCCCACCAAAATTTAGACAATATCTTATATTCTTGTTGGGAGAGCTTCACTTAGAACGTTATCTTATATAGCAGTACAACCTTATATTTGGTATTATCTTATGATCCAATTAATCTGGTATAGGAAAAGTTGGATGCTATATATCAGTCTCCTATTCATCGACCTTCTGTTTATTGGGTCCACGATCTTGTTTATAACTGTCATTTTCTCCACTAGATCGAGCGCATCCAGACTTCATTCCCACGAAACCACCGCTTTCAACTGTTCGTATGCCTTGGGAAAGACCGGTACAACATGTCCGCCAATGTGCTTCCTGAGGTTGAACGGCATCTTCTTCAAGGGAGCTCAACTAAGCTCCACCGTGTGTTGCATGCCCAGTTTAACCCTGGCTCGAAGACGGTCCGAGATGGCAGCATGGTCTCCAAACTCAACAACATCACAGCGTCGGTTTCGAGGTAATCGAACAGGAGAGGACTGAGGTCGCAATCCATAAACAACATCTTTGTTTCCTATGTCCTCATCGATGTATGTGTATGGTAGTATTCGACGAGATGGTTGAAGCCGTTATTGAAGGAGTCGCAGATATGTGGTTCGTCGACACAGCCGCCGTTGGGCGAGGTGTACATGCTCAAGCGCTCGAGTACGCCGCGCTCGCGATACGTGTCACTGGCGTAGATCCAATGCTTCTGGTAAGGATATCGAGCCGTGCCATCTTCGTAGAGGCCTAATTAGTCTTGGTAGTCCCAACTTAACTGCATAGTGTTGTAGATAAGAGGGGTCAGACGCCCGTTATACGGGAGGGGCCTTGCCATGTTGAACTTGGCCATAGTCGTGCCAGAATATCGCCATCGCGTTTCAGCCTGGAGGTGAATTTCCAGCTCGTCGAATATGCGCGCTCATGGCTGTAGGCTCTCCACAGTGGGAGGAAGGTATCAAATGTTGCGTAGAGGCCGACAAATGGGACAGCGGCGAGGAAGGCATAGAGGAGAAGTTTCTTGTGGGTGTGCTTCCAAGGGAGAGGATTCACTTTGTGTTGTCGGCGTTCTGCGTAGAGGGGTGGCATGATGACGTTTACCCCAAGCTCCTAAATAATTCGAGATCTGCTATCCAAAGGATAAGGACGAAAACTCGACGTTAAAGCCATTTATAAATGTAAACCTCAAGATATCTAAAATTGAGGGTCTCATGTGTTAGAGTATCTAACAGCAACTAAAAAGTAAAGCGAGCCCCAGATAGCTTTGGGCTAACCCCTGGATTAAGCGAGAAAACATCCTTCACGCCTGCACAAGGAGTTCAGCAAATACATTTTGCTTTCGAAGAAGCACTCAAGTTTAATTAAGAGACATCAGCGTCAGTAGATGTATCTTGTTCTTAATCTTCAATTTTCACATAACTTTTTCACTTCAGGTCATTGATGCAAAGATCTTAAATTGATAGTAATGTTCTTTTTGTCTCTACAGAATGAATGATGCGAGGCTGAGATGTCTGGAAGTTCCCCAAACTCCATCCACTATGGATTTTAGAGCTAAAGAATTCATCTTCAATAACTCTCAATTTTGCATTGGTTGCCGCCTGCCTCTCCCGAAGATGCTCATAAATCTCCCTTCTGTGATGGCTTGCTATAAGGATGTGCGTCCAGGTAGGAGACAGCCTAATCGCCCGTTTAGATTATCCTCTGCCACTTCCTAAAGGCGATCCTTGATCCCTCTATTCAAGTAGAGATCGAGGTACGAAGCTACTGCACTAGGTCTTGAATGGCTGTGTCAAATCAGGCTTCGGCTTATCTGAGCTGTAAGCACGAATTCCTGCCACAAGGTCGGTGAGTCTGGCCCCGCAGAAGAAAATAGGGTGCCTTGCTCCATGGGCATGGGCTTAGAATGTATAGCTTCGGGCTTAGCTTCAGCAAGAACATAGCGCGACCATTCTGGACAGTCCAATGGCTGAACAGTCTTCGAAGTGACAATCCACTTCGCAGTAGCAACCACAACCTCGAGGGGCTGACTGTAAAGATCCGCAATTCGCTGAGCCAGAGGGCAACTATCCATTACCTGCTTGTAATCTATTGTGCCGTTCTCCCAATGCTCTTTGATTGCGTCCGAGGGAACATCCCGATATGGAAGCTTGCTCAACTCCCGCCGTTGGTCCCTCGGCAAATCAGGCAGATCGTCATAGTACTTGTTGAAGACTAACTTGATGGCAGCGACGTTTAATCGTTTGAGGGAAATGTTGGTAAGGAGGTTGTCGAAAGGTGAACTCAACTTTCCTTGCATGCGATAAAGAATCTCGGACTTGTCTGGTGCATCGTCTGTAGTAAAAGTTGGAGTCTCTCCATTGGGGTCCTGGAATGTGCACTGACGTTGACGTTCGCCATTTGACTTCTCGCTGATCCAGTAATGGTCTTCTAGTTCAGGACAATCTGGATGCGAGCATAGCTTGGGATGCTCCTTCCTGTTGCAATATCAGCTTCAGATCTTTCAATTCCCAAGAGGGCTTGATACGTAATCCTCGAGACGGGCACCGTTTTCAATAGAATTCATCTTTGCTGATCAGGACTTGTAGTATGAAAGTCAAAGCCAAGTCAAGGCGGAATGAAATTGCAGTGGAGTTCGACAATGAGGTTGAGGCAGCCTCTAATACTGTATGTATGACCCTTTTGTAACTGAAGTTGATGCTTGAAGAAACGAAGCCAAAGAGAAGCAGCAGCCTGCAGACTGGTATGCGCTGCCTTTTGGTGCCGTAGGTACAATTAGCTCGGATTTTGGCTTGGAAGCGAGAGGGCGCGAAAGCGCCGCAGATAGAAGCTTTGAAGTGCAGAGAAAAGAATAGCAAAATGATCTGGAGCTAACTTAATCGACGGAGAGAAACGAGCGCTTAGACGGCTGGAAAATGAAAGTAAATCGATCATTGAAATGCCTCGTTGATTGCAAAATCTCTCCTCGATTTTCGAAGGCCCTCTTTTGCTCAGGTCTGGAAGATTCATTGGTACTAGTATTAGAATACTTGAGATAGTCCTCCCCAATGATTAGTTGAACTGGAAAATTACTGAGCACGAGAATGGCCTCGAAAGTTGGAAGTAAAATTCAATTCGTGATTAGAAGGCCTCACTTGGTATCGAAGTCCCCGCCTCGCGGTGGACAGAAAAAGAGGCACTAAATAGACCGCTACTTCCCAAAATATCTCTGAATTCTGAGATATCTAGAAGCAGCGAAGGTATTGAGGGAGGACAAAGAGATTCAGATCTATAGAGTTAAGGTAAGTGCATCAAAGCTAGAGGTTTCAAAAATATATCCTTTACGGAGAGACGTTTTCATATTTACTCTCACTCCTTTTGGTCCGCCGCGAGGCCGCCACGACTCACGAGGCGGGACTTCACCATGATTATGTGATATCTCTGTAACAACCCCAGTAAATAATGATGACTAAATACTGAGCATATAGGTTTAGCATAGATCTTGAGGGATAGAGCAAGGTAGGAAGTTGGAACTTTAAGTCGCGAAACTCGAAGAGGCTGTGAAGTTAGAAACATACGGCCTGCGAAACAGTGCGAGGTATTTGCCAGATAGGGGTCTCGGCTAGCGGCCGCTAGCCTGATCCTACTATGCGGAGCTTCGGATAGGCAACCGCAAGCATTTTGGTATGCCTTGCGCGCTGCTGAGAGGACGCCTTCTTCAGCCTCACAACCAGCCATGCCCAGTGAAAACGCATCAAGAGAGACACGGTAACGCCACTAGTCGCATCAATAGATGCAATGCCCTCCTCAGCCCCCATCCTGCTCCCAAGCCAGGAGCGCTGCTGTCGTTGCTCTTTCCGTCTGTAGGTTTCCGTTCTACTTAAAACAGTCGACTGTGCTTCAAATTTCGCGTACTCGCTCTGTTTGATATCGTGTTTCCTATTCAAATCTATCGTGCAAGTATTCGCAGCAGTTCGCAGTGGACAAAATGGATCCGAGATACGATCAGTCCTCCGAGGACCTGCAACCACGCCATCTGCGAGTACGTACCCCATAGAGTGAACACGAGAAGCACAATTGACCATTGATATATTAGATGCCGGATCTGCCAGGTCCAAATCATCCCGGATTGTACAGCCATGCGAGCCATCCTGACCTGCGTCCCGAGTACACCGATTTATCACCAGATCCAGATCGAACGGGATTGCACGGCTATGCGAGCCATCCTGATCTACGACCTGAATACAGCGATGTATCGCAGGGTAGATACTCGTCATATGGAGAGGACGAACAAGGCTACGCATTTGACCCAGAAGAGCACCAGCAAGCCTCATACCATGAACCGTACCAGTCCTCTCCGCAAGATATTCCACTGTTGGCTCGTCCCTCTCGAGAACAATTCTATGAGAGCCAGAATCTCTCTACTACGAGGATTCCGACTCCGATGAGAACGCCTGGGCCAGAAGAGCACAACCCAGAGAACCTACATCGCGGCATATCGAGAAACTTGG
The DNA here is from genome assembly GCA_001625345.1 of Cairneyella variabilis. Classification (NCBI taxonomy): domain Eukaryota; kingdom Fungi; phylum Ascomycota; class Leotiomycetes; order Helotiales; genus Cairneyella; species Cairneyella variabilis. The sequence continues at coordinate 7,759 of AYLM01000777.1, forward strand.
TCTACGACTGCCCAGTGCCACCCAAGTTGCTCAGAAACATCCCACACGCTCAAGCTCCGGCCCGCGATGAATTCACGCACATGCGATATACCGCAGCGACCTGCGATCCCGAAGAATTTACTGCCGAACGATTCAACCTTCGACCTCAGCTGTTCACACAACGAAGAAAGACCGAGTTATTCATTGTAGTGACTATGTATAATGAGGACGATGTGCTCTTTGCTAGAACTATGGCGGGAGTGTTCAAGAATGTCGAATACATGTGCTCGCTGAAAGGAAAGCATCAAGGCTTGTGGAATGAGAATGGATGGAAGAAGATTGTCGTCTGCGTGGTTAGCGACGGGCGTGCCAAGCTTGACGCGAGAACCAGAGCTGTCATGACCGCGCTTGGAGTATATCAGCATGGTGTAGCGGTTCAAGAAGTCAACGAGAAGCCAGTCACGGCCCATATCTACGAATACACGACTAAAGTGGGTATCGAGATCAAAAGGGGTGTTGTGGAGACGAAGCCTGGAGTAGGCATTCCAGTGCAGATGATATTCTGCCTCAAGGAGAAGAATCAAAAGAAGATCAACTCTCATCGATGGGCACTTCAAGCTTTCGGTGGGGCACTCCAACCGAATATCTGTGTGCTTCTTGATGCAGGCACAAGACCAGGCGACAAATCTATCTACGAGCTCTGGAAGGCCTTCGATCTCGATCCTCACTGCGGTGGAGCCTGCGGTGAGATCAAAGCCATGCTTGGAACCGGGAAAGGATGGGAAAAACTTCTCAACCCCATCATCGCAGCTCAGAATTTTGAGTACAAGATGAGCAACATCCTAGACAAGCCCATGGAGTCGGCATTCGGCTTTATCTCCGTGCTACCAGGAGCATTTTCCGCCTACAGATTTGTTGCGCTGCAGAACAATCCTAAGAATGAAGGGCCGCTGGAAAAGTATTTCGATGGCGAGAAGCATCATCTGGACGCAGGCATCTTCACGAAAAACATGTACCTGGCCGAAGATCGAATTCTGTGCTTTGAGCTTGTGGCCAAACGCAATTCTCGCTGGGTCCTAACCTACGTCTGCTCTGCGCAAGGAGAGACTGATGTTCCCGAGGAAATGCCAGAACTGATCAAACAGCGTCGTCGTTGGCTGAATGGCTCGTTCTTCGCAGCCGTGTATGCGCTCGCACACTTCTACCAGATCTTCCGCAGCAGCCATAGTATGAGCAGGAAGATCATGTTCCTCATAGAGTTTTTCTATCAATTGGTCAGCATGATTTTCGCTTGGTTCGCCGTCGGCAATTTCTTCCTCGTCTTTCAGATTCTTACGACTGCTTTGGGAGGTCCAGAGCTTTTGGGTAAGGCTGGCGAGGTCATTTCCGTTATTGTCGAGTGGGTATATCTAGGATCTCTGGTTACATGTTTCGTACTCTCTCTCGGAAACACACCTGATGGGTCGCGACGATTCTATTATACCATGGTCTACTCGTGGGGCGTGATAATGATGTTCGTATTCCCATCACTCTATTCTCTCGATGTGCTAACATGCCTAGATATCTCCTCTTCGCATCAATATTCATCACGATCAAGTCTGTGGAAGCGGAAGCTGCAGACGGAAAATTTACATTTTCCAAGCTCTTCACTAACACCATTTTCTTCACTCTTATCGTTTCTCTACTCTCAACGTATATACTCTGGATTTTCATCTCGATTGTGTTCCTCGATCCGTGGCACATCGTTACATCTGTAAGCTTTCCACCTTCTTCACTTCCCTAAAGATCTTCGTCCGACTATGACTTACAAACACAGTCCCTCCAATACCTCCTCCTTTCGCCCACCTACACAAACGTAATAAACGTCTACGCCTTCTGCAACACGCACGACGTGACCTGGGGCACCAAAGGCGACGATAAGCCTGAAAAGCTCAAGGGCGCAACGGTCAACAAAGACGGCAAGCCGGACGAAGAATTGACCTTTGACTCCGATTCCCTCGACGCTCTCTACGATTCTGCACTCACGAAATTTTCTGCCCCTCAAGTCGTTGAGGAGAAGAAACCTAATCTTGCCGACCAGGAGCTTAATTATAATAGAAGCTTCAGGACGTATGTGGTGTTGGTATGGATGTTCTGTAACGCGGCGCTGGTGGCGATTGTACTTAATGCTGGTGGGTTGAATAGGCTGAGTGTGCAGAAAACGGGAGATGGGACGGAGGATGAGAGTGCGACGGTCAAGGTGTATTTGTTGGTTGTGCTGTGGAGCGTGGCAGCTCTGTCGGGATTTAAGTTTGTGGGCGCGATGTGGTATAAGATTCATCGGATTGTGAGTATGCCCTGTGTCAGTATAGTTGCGAATGTGATGCTGACTTTTTGTGTAGTTCAGGAGGTAGACGGCATGGGGAAGTGATGTCTAATGTGAGATGTATATTTGGGTTGGCGATGAGGCAGATGGAGTTTATATGAGCGAATCGACACTTTTTGATGCGAGGCTGAGTTCTCTCGAGGCGTATGAAGCGATATCTAGTGTTCTACAGCTAATGATGCAAATACTAGACCTGTGCTATGACTTTCTTGGCGCTTCAACTATTCAGTTCTGTGAGCTTGCAGGTTTATTAGGTTAATGGTCTTGCATCCGTGGAAGCAATTCACAGGAAGAACAGCTTCCCTGTAAAGCTAGTGTCAATCATCGGGAGCAAGCAGCAGAGCAAATCACTAGCTTAAAATCGCCGAGGTTTCCTCTAAACATATCCCTCTATTTTATTTTTCGTGTTCTAATGCTTCACCGCCTGCAACGCCGCCTCTATCTGCTCTTTGTGACCCTTTTCTGCTTGCCAAAGTGCGTTTGCCAAATCATCACTTCATTCAATTTAGCCAACATTTCACGACCTCTATTCTACTCCTCGTGTTAGCAGATTTCTATGAAATTGAATCTCTACCACATTCCTTTGGCATTCGTGCTCTCCTTTTGCCAGCTTAGAAGATTCATATCAATCTACTGCCACACTCCATCTCACTATCTCACTCACCACTTCTATCCTGCAACTCGTGGCAGCAGATTTTGCCTTCTACTCTTCATCAATGCCAGTCGTGTTCTCTTCTGCCAGCTACAAGTAATTCTAGGAGATTTTTGCCAATTCATTCCTACACTCCGTCTGACTACACTCTTCACCACACCCTTACTCCTCACCACATTCCTTTTGCCACTCGTGTCTCTGACATTCTGTCACTCACCGTTCTAATTCACCAATCGTGCCAGGATTCTGCCACATTTGGTATTTGGGTCCAAGTCTGGCAGGCAATAATTAATACTCCCACTAGGTGATTTCTAGCTATGTTCATTCATGTCTGGTCGTTATATGTGTCTGTGGATCCAGTATCTAGATCAGGGGTATACCCAAAATGTCCAAGATCCCAAAATCCCAAAATTTTATCAAATAAATTATGCAAGCAACAGCCCTCCACCCAGGGCAGCAAATACACACGAAATACTCAACACAGCTAGTCCCCGCATATCGAAAGCAGGAACACTCGCCACACCAGCACTCTTACTCGTGCTCCCTGTACTCGCTGATGAGCTCGATGTCTCGGTGCTGGATGTTTGTGAAGACCCACCAGTAGTAGTAGCCTTCCCACTCGTCCCCGTCGTCGTCTTCGCTCCACCTCCAGCCCCAATAGCACCCGTCGCCGTCTCCGTAACCTGCGCGCTCGTCGCCACACCACTCACATTCGGGATACCCGTCGCGCTCGCTTGGAACTCGACGATACTGCTCGAAGTGCTGTTGAAATTTGTTTGAGCCAATGCCACGACGTTGTTGCTTAGGTCGTATACGACATAAGCGGAACGAAGGAATGTGTCCCCGAGAATCTGCTGATCGCCACCACCTTGGATACCCAGCGCGCAGACATTGGTGAATGAGATATCTGGCGGGAGAGCATAGCCGTCTGTTGAGAATTCGCCGGTTAAATCCAGAATGATTTCGGAAACAGGGATAGAGATGTTGACGCCCTTTGAGCCGCCGAAGCCGTAGTTGAATGTCATATCCGGGTATTGAGTGCGTATATCGCAGGACACGTAGACCTGCCCGCTGTTCTCCGAGTCGTCGTAGGCGTTGAGCGCTTTGTAAAGGTTATTGGCGATACGGTCTTCGAGGTAGGTGAGGGAGGTGCCGGAGTCAAGGATCGCAGGGGATTGGAATGAGGACGTGGTGAAGGCGGTGGAGTTTCCTGGTGCTGAAGTCATGGAGAAGGATGTCAGGGCGACGGAGAACTCGGCATACACGCTGGATCCGTTTTGGAGGTCGCTGGCGACGATGGGGAGTTCGAAGAGGTTGCCGTGGTATTTGTCGCTGTCCAAACCGCCGAAGATGATCGAGCCGGTAGACGCTTCTAGGTCGTCGAGGTAGAGACTGTAGGCTTTGGAGCTGATGAGGCCTTGGGAGACCATGGTATCGATGATGCTGGGGTACTCAGTGTCCGACGCTTCGTTCGTATCGTATCCAATGCCTAGTAATCCAATGTCCAGTGTAACATTGTATGCCAGTCCCATCTGGAGGTTGTTGATCGTCATTCCTCCAATACTGAACGTATCCGTAACATAATCTCCTTCTGCACCGCTATTATCCGCATACTGGATCTCGAATCCGCCTTCGTTCACAACCTTGAATGTACTGGACTTCGTAGCATCGAACGTGCTCACACACCCGTCCTCAAAGTATGCTTGTTCCTGCTTGTCCGTGCAGAGATCAGCCGTGTTGGACATCAGCCAGACATCACTGCTCCCAGTATCGATTGCAAGACTGATCTTCTGCGCTGGTGTTCCAACGCTGACTTGTGCGACGTATTCTCCCCCGGTGGCGTTGTTGATCAAGCTCTCGGTGTAGGTGGCGCGCGCAGAGAGGTTTCGGCGGGTCTTCTTGAGATTGGGTACTGAAGTTTTGGCAATGTCCATCTTAACCGCGGCCAGAGCACAAGAGCTCAAGGCCGCGATGGAGAGGATGGTGGAAGTCGAAGGCGACTTCATGGTTATTGTATTGGGTGCGTGGAGGCAAAAAACAAGCAAGGTCTGATTACAGTAACCTTTACTCGTACCCTGCTCCAGGTGAAAATGTATGGCTCTGTAAACCTCTTGGGAAAGGGAGAGGGAGAGGGAAAGGGAGACGCGGGATTATATGGGAGGAACAGAGAACAGGACAGAGTATGAATATTCCATAGGCAAGCTATGAATAAAGAAGAAGCTGAATGAAGAAGCTGGGAGTCAATTGTGCCGCGGTCTGAAGATCCCCTTGTCGGGTGCAGCCTGCTCGCTGGTAAAGTTCTGGATCTGACGTCGAGCCTGCGCTAGCTGGGATTCGATCCTGGGGCCCTCGTCTCATCCCCGTCGGCTCATCGAGAGTCACTGGCTCAGCGGTTTGCTGCGGCGGTGCAGGCACCAATCGGAGGCTGTAAGGCGAAATGATTGCGTGGCTGATGTGCGGGGAGGCAAACTCAAAGAGAATCAAGAGACCTACCTCCGTACAGTGTCCGAACTCATCCCCATCACAAAGAGAACAAAGTCGTGCCAAGAACCCCACTTGGGCAGAGCTCCCGTATTTTGATACTGTATTCACTTCTTTGTTAGGAAGGCGCAGTTCGAAGATGAGATTAAAACGAGGTGGATCGGCCATTGAATTTGGCCGAGGGAAGTCTTGGCAGGGCCAGGCACGCTTCAGGCACGCTTCAGGCACGCTCCAGCCTTCAAAGAACGGAAGCTTCAAAAACTTTAAAAGGTCAAAATTCCCCTCAGCTTCTCGTCAACGGCAAGAAAGTCATAAGTACTTGTATGATGCTCAGCCTGAGAAATAGATTGCCAAGACGATTTATGCAAGGGACAAGGGCGAAGGCGCAAGACACCAGCTGCACGTGCTTCGTATTGCAGGCAGCATCAAGGAAAGATTCGAAAAACAGCCTGAAGCCCAATTTATATTGAGGCACACAACTTGATGCTTGCCGCATGTTCTCGCAAGGCTGCAGATCATGCTACTTCTATTTGGCTGTCTATACTATGCCTCGTCGTTGCCATGAAGTCGGTCATCACATTCCATTCCGCCGCCTCATGCGCCCAGCCGAGTGCCCCAAGGCATGGATGCTGGTGACTCGTTCCCATGTTTGTATTTCAAAGTCATTTTTGGACTGGAATAGGGATGGTTCTTCTGGCTTTTGATAGTCCGAAGTACCGTTGGAGTCAGCGAGGCGGTGATGTGCCCCTTTCCTCCACCCTTCGCTTGAAATTTATTCCCAGTCGAGGATACCTGTTTCGGGAAAAGTATTCGACATATCATATCAATCGTGATGGGAAGAGCCGAGCGAAGATTATATGGAACGTCTCGAGTCGAATACACTCGGTTTAATTCTTGACTCATTTGCTTGAGAATAACTTTCCCAACCCCTGTCAGGAACACATCCACCACAGCATCGTCTGTGTGTAGAAAGGCACGCTATTCGCTTAGGCATGCGTATCAACAAATCAATTCAAATTGCCGAACCTATGTCCTGTAAAGGCACGATAATATTAGGCACTAGCTTTCCATACTTTATATCGTAGGTAGCATTAGAGTAAGACTACTAGAAAAAAAAAAAGTATGTAAATCTATTTCATATTGCAGTAAACCTATCTACTTATATAATATACTGACTGCGCGCCCAAATACAGTAAGTGCCTTGAGCAAGCGAGGATACCCCGTCATCCCGCAATCTGTGTTACCCCAGCTTTGGGCTTCACCTACCGTACACTCTTCATATAAAGCGGGCCAGCCATTGCATTTAATTTAGCCAAGGCTACAAACATACAAAATACTCCAATTCTAAGGACCCAACCGCTTCGATACCTTCCTCAATTGCATGCGATACCTGCTGGAGAAAGAAGGTTCGATGTACGTGGACATACCCTGCGGCTTTCGCTATGCTTCATCACTTATAAGTGACCGCAAGAGACAGGCGACGAAATCAAACCCGAATGTACCTATTGCACTGTATGCATGCATCTTCTCTCAGTCGTATAGCATTCCACCTGCCGTTCTGTAAGTTAAGAAGTCTCTGGGTCGCGGCATCTGTCCTGCCACTATCAGCAGAAGCGTCATCGTAAACGACTCCGGAAGACGTTATGTCGAAGTTCCCCGAGCCCGACGCACTCGGGTCTGCTGCGGGGGATCTCTGAAAACCCAACAAGGCGAATCCGTTAACGATGAGCCATCATTACGACCTTTTGCGCCGGCCTTGATGGCAGTCGGCCAAAGCGACCACGCACCTGGAAATAATGCGGAAAGTCTATCAATGGCACCGTCATCAAGCACCGACCCAGCACTTTCACCTTCGCTTTCCACAATGGCTGTTGCGGCAGCGCATTCTGATCCTATTTCAAGTTCAAGTCCAGATCATATTGATTTGATTCTCGCGAGCAAGGAGACAAACAGTATAGCCGTCACGGATGCCTCCATTCTGACGAATCCTCATATAAGTCCTAAACCAAGAAGCTGATTGAATGCTCTCCATTACTTAGTCCATGTAACAGGACAAGTCCTACGAGTTTGAAGGTAAGAGAATACTTCTTCCAACTAATAACTACGAACGTGGCTCAGACTTTCCGAAAGTTCCACGCATGCTCCTCTATTCACTGCACTTGTCTATGATGGCCTCAGCAGAGTCCTTTGGTTCCTATGGGAGTAGATCAGCAAATAGAATAGCAAAACATTTCATGTTTTATAGAATTTTACACTCGACGACGTGGTGTTGTTCCGTCCATCTGAGCATGACCGACTGACTCAGTTCAATTTTCATTGTACAGGTCCTTCTACCGGTATATCTTTGCTTTCAGCCTCTGGATCGGAATGGCTGCCCCAGAAATCCCTGGATAGGGCCAGTGTAACTGCTCTCAGGGATTTTGCGGCTGAGATTACCGAATACTTCTCTCTCACGGCTCCAGAAGCAACACCATCACCATCACTTGGTTCCTTGAAATCGGAAGTGGCCTTCAAGCTTGTCCCAGGCTCGGCACGTGCGAAAGAATACATCGATGGTGAGATCAGGTGTAGAGATAGATGATGAGCGTGCTGATTCGATCCCGACAGCTGATTTTGACGAAGGTGAAAGATCTGCTCAAGCCCTTCGAAACTGTATGAAAATTATTACGAATTAACAAAACCTCCAGTCCCATTCCCATAGTTGGGTAGGAACTATTCGAAACTCAATACTGCAAGCATGTTGGATCATGCTCAACTTAAGACTTGGCTTGGTATGCGGTATATAACGCCATTCTTGCCGTGGGTTGCAACATAGTCAACTCGAGAAGCTTGTCATCGGACGAGCTAGGTACTGTCAATGCAGTATCACAATTGTTCTACAAAGACGCGCTATCTGTCCACTCAGAGCTAATGCTCTATACAGCTTCTTTAAGTGCAGTTCAGGTATGCTTACACAATCGTGTATATATTAATAGTATCTAATTTTGTTCTCCCTCGTGGGCTTTCGGCGCTATAGTATTTATTCCGCTGATTTGATAGCGATCTGCTAAATAATCATCAAAAAGGTCTTATATACACAGCACCCTTCAAATACACAGTGCAAGTTCAAACATTGCTCTATTGCAGTCCGCCTGGCGTTGGGTCTCGGGATGCACGCGCAGGTATCAATTCAGTTCTGAATGTCGGCTTTAGAACGAGAGTCCCGATGTATGACTTCAAGGCAAGAATCATCCTAAGAAGCGAGGCAAAAGCAGACATCATTAAGCGAGAGTAGAAGCATTGCGAAGATGAAGTTTGGACAACGAACTAAAATAATGGATCAAGGTCCTAGAGGGCATGACTTTCAATTCATATACCTAACAGAAAATCGACAGTAGCTAGAGCTGTATATCTCTTTAAATGCCAATCGCACACCTTCCCCACCAATATCAAAATTCGCGATATACTCACACTCTTCTACCTCAACAAAATCACCTAATAATTACATGGAATTCAAAAGAGTTTCAGGGCATCAAGACAAGTGGCTGAAAATATCGTATCCTCTAAAGATTGAGTTAATATCTTGTTGGGTGGTTTGATATTATTTTTTTTCGAAGTCCGCTGAAAAGCTCGGCAAGAGGTGTGCATCGCATGGCATTTAAGGGGATAGTGTTTGGGAGGACGCAGATATTGCATAGCAAATATACCCGACTTTCGATTCTTAACTCGTTTTCTTGGGTAACGTCCATCCCTGCGTGCCGGAAAACCCTACGTGCCGGAAAAAATGATAGATACTTTGACTTTGAGCAACTGGAACTCTGTCCACACATCGATAAAACTCAGAAAATCATGCAAGTCGTTTTCAGTGCCTACTATTGAAGCTCTCGAAGCCCTCCTATCACAGAATTACGTTGGTGCTTTCGCCCGTGGGCCTGATCTGCGGGCAGCCTACTTTCACAACGCAAGATACCTTTTTAACTATAGCCTCGCTATCAAACTTTTGTTATTTCTAGTAATTACAAAATTGTCTTATCCGATCTTGAAACCCTTATTACCATCTTAGTAACCGTCATCATCTTCGTGGCTGCTATAAATCGTGAATTTAGACAAGGCTGCTACGCGGGACAGTACCTCGAATCGAAGTAACTAACGACATTTGGTTAGGGCGACGACCCCGCGCTTTCAGACCGACGTAACTGAAAACAAACTTCTGCCTAAAATTCAAGGCTAGAGGCTCGAACTGCACAGATCGAGGTAAATTCAGGATCCTAGGTTTCTGTTTATATTATCCACTCTCCAACTCCTTCAGCTTCCTTTTTAGCGACAAGAATAAACCATGCTCAATCGAAAGTGGCTTCGAGTATCCTATGCCTATAGCTTCCAGGATTCCAGCCTGAGCGACTGGCCAGTGTTGCGCGCTTCCAGTGATGTACGACAAAAGTCATTGCCGTGAGGCTGCCTCAGCTGAGTCCGCCAGCCTCAACACGACGTTTTCTCCAACTTCACTCCACATCTATATTGATTCGATGGCTTAACAACTACCCGAAACCCTACTCTACTACGACCCTTGAACCTTTGGAATAATGCGTCTGCTTCAGTTTGACGACGATGGCAACCTCCGCCTGACTGAGTTCTATGAAAGCGCTATACCCAAATATGCTATACTTTCACACAGATGGGGAGCGGAGGAGGTCACTTTCAAGGATATGACAGACGGCACGAGTAAAGTCAAGGCTGGCTACGACAAGATACAGTTCTGTAGAGAACAGGCGAAGCGTGATGGCTTAGAATACTTCTGGGTGGACACATGCTGCATCGACAAATCGAGCAGCGCCGAGCTCTCAGAAGCTATCAACTCGATGTTTCGCTGGTATCAGAAAGCGGCCAGATGCTACGTTTACTTATCCGATGTTTCGATACTAAAGCGGAAAGCAAGTGATACGTCTACCGAGTGTACTTGGGACTCTGCTTTCCGAGCAAGCAAATGGTTTACACGAGGCTGGACCTTACAAGAACTCCTTGCTCCAAGATCAGTTGAATTCTTCTCCCGGGAACACAATCGATTAGGTGATAAGGGAACTCTCGAGCAACAAATCCACGAGGTTACGGGAATCCCAGCGACGGCGCTTCGACAAAACTCTCTCTCCCAATTCGACGTCGATGAACGATTCTCGTGGGCAAAAAGTCGACAAACTACACGCGGAGAAGACAAGGCGTATTCGCTATTTGGCATTTTCGATGTCCAAATGCCCCTTCTTTATGGTGAAGGAGAAGTTAAGGCGTTTCAGCGGCTCCGGGAGGCAATCGACAAACCTTTGAAGGGTAAGTCCTATCCCTACAATTGATGCCGAACACATCTGATAAGACTAGCGCTAAGTAGAAGTTTAGGCTCTGAGAAAGACTTACTTGGTCACCTACCGTATGCTGAGGACGCGCCTTTCAACGCATACAACCGCCAAGACGAACCTGCCTGCCTCCCTAACACGCGCGTCGACCTTCTACAAGAGATATATGACTGGGCTGATGGAAAGGATGGACAAGATGAGCGATGTATCTTCTGGCTGAGCGGCCTAGCTGGGACGGGAAAGTCAACAATCTCCCGCACCGTTGCCCGCAGATGCAGTGAGCAGAAGCGTCTTGGAGCCAGCTTCTTCTTTTCAAAGGGCGGCGGAGACGTGAGCCATGCTGGCAAGCTCTTCACAAGTCTTACTGTACAGCTCGCGGATGCTGTGCCATCTCTCCAAACACATATCTGTGATGCTGTGAGGGAGCGGAGCGATATTGCGACTCTATCTCTCTTAGATCAGTGGCGCGAGCTCGTCATCCGTCCGTTGAAGTTGGTAAAGTCAGACGAGCCCTCATCTCCATCTTCCTATCTGCTTATTATTGATGCCCTTGATGAATGTGACAATGAAGGCCACGTTCGCACAATCCTGCAGCTTTTAGCTGAAGCTCGATCGTTAACGACGGTGAGACTTCGAGTTTTTTTGACAAGCAGACCTGAAGTTCCAATTCGACACGGCATACGTGCTATCCCACAAGCCGAACACCAGGACTTCGTGCTCCACGACATACAGCCCGCAATTGTCAACCATGATATCTCTGTTTTCTTGGAACACCATCTAGGAATAATCGGGCAAGAGTGGACTTTTGGACCTGAGTGGCCAGGCGATAAAGTTTTGAGACAGCTGGTTATCTATGCTAGTGGACTCTTTATCTGGGCGGCAACAGCGTGTCGTTTTATAAAAGAAGGCGAAGAGTTCGCTAACGACAGGCTTGATGAGATTCTTGAGGGCACCAGCTTTGAAGGCACGCCGGAACAGCATCTCGACCAGATATACATAACTGTACTTCAAAACTCCATACCTACCACTTTCAGACCAGCGGAGAAAGCGCGGTTATGTGCAATGCAGCGAAGAATTCTTGGAAGCATTGTTATCTTACTTTCCCCCCTTCCCGCTGCCTCGCTAGCAAAGGTAATCAGCATCTCTGGGATACGGGTAATACAGACTCTTGAGAGACTACAGGCTATCCTAGATATTCCAAAGGATGTTACTGGATTACTCCGCCTCCATCACCCTTCATTCCGCGACTTCCTCCTCAACAAAGACCGATGTGGGGATTACTGGGTAGATGAGAAGGAAGCACACCAGCTAGTAGCTAGTAGCTGCATACAACTAATGTCACGGACACTCAAGAAAGACATATGCGAAATGCATGCCCCTGGTAGTCGACCTAGCCAAGTTAACTGCAGCCGTCTACAGGAATACCTTCCGCCGGAAGTTCAGTACGCATGCCTCTACTGGGTCCAGCATCTGCAAAAGAGTAGTTCCCAGGCTTACAACGGCGATAAAGCCAACCAGTTTCTAGAGACTCATCTACTGCATTGGCTTGAGGCACTTGGGTGGATGGGCAAGATCTCAGAAGGGATCCAAGCAATATTGTCCTTAGAAGCTCACGTTTCGGTAAGCTATTTATTTATTATATAGAAGGTTTTAACTTGTCCTTAGGCTATTGAAAGCCCCGATTTCTATGCATTTATTTATGATGCAAAGCGATTTGTGTTATATCATCGATCAGCGATTGAACAAGCACCCCTGCAACTATACTGCTCTGCTCTCGTCTTCGCGCCAGAAAATAGTATTATCCGAAGGAACTTCGAGCGATATATCCCAGATTGGATTACATTGAAACCAAAAGTGCAAAGAAACTGGAACGCGGAGCTGCAGAAGCTCGAGGGCCACACTAGCTCGGTCTGGTCAGTGGCCTTCTCACCGGACGGCAAGCAGGTCGTGTCGGGATCGCGCGATCACACAGTGCGGCTCTGGGACGCGGCCACGGGAGCACCGCTACAGACGCTCGAGGGCCACACTAGCTGGGTCACGTCAGTGGCCTTCTCACCGGACGGCAAGCAGGTCGTGTCGGGATCGGACGATCACACAGTGCGGCTCTGGGACGCGGCCACGGGAGCACCGCTACAGACGCTCGAGGGCCACACTAGCTCGGTCTGGTCAGTGGCCTTCTCAGCCGTTGGCAGGTTATCGCCTATCTTACAAGTATCTCATCATTGGGTACTAGAAAGTGATACGAAGATTCTTTGTCTGCCTCCCGATTTTCGCCAATACATTTCAGCCAGTTGGAACAGAAATCTTGCAATAGGGCATTCATCTGGGAGAATTTCATTTTTCTGCTTTAAAACAGTAACACAGCTTGTCATACACAATTAAGAGAAATATGTTCATTTCTTGGAGGGTCTTAGGGAACCATCTGTTTTTATATTATTTTAGAATCGCCACCTGCCTTCTAGCATTTTCTAGAAAGTAATATATCTACTATATGTATCACGATGAAGAGAGATTAGATACGACGACTAAAGATGATCAGGCAGCAGCTTTCTATTGCTTTCTGCCAATGATTACACAGGTGAGGTTAATTGTGGGATTGGGGACCACTACCCTCCCACAAAGCTGCGCCATCCCACGATTACGGCATGAGTATTGTGGCACGTGCGAGGCTGTTCCCCACCAAAATCCCGTTATTCGCTTCCTCTGAGGTACCGACCCGCATATCTATCTTGTGTAAATCTGCAAGCCACAGCCCCCACAAGGCTGTTGGCGATCTCCCATATAGTAGAGAGGCTTGGGAACTCGGCAAAGACCCTTCTATAAGTTTTAGAGATAGCGTAAGCTTAGTGGTGTAGCTGTAGGAGAGGAAGTCTGTTACGACATAAAAATAGACTCTTTGCAAATTAATCATGAGGGCGACGACGCGAACGTGATTTTTTTAGTCGGAGGCAACTAGGGTGTTGGGGAGTGACAACGGAATGTAATCTACAAAAAATAATTAGAGATATTGCGTTGTGCATAGATTTTATGATGCTTGAAGTCAATGTACCAGTTAATTTTTCCGGCACGTAGGGTTTTCCGGCACGCAGGGATGGACGTTATAGCTTTCGCATCTTCTTGTATTAGGGATACATCAATTACAATATATCCTACAAGTGCACAGGGAACGGTATTCGCTTGGGCAAGGATTCAATAAATCAATTCAAACGCCAAACCATGCCCGCTGAAACACTACCTATATCCCATAATCAACCGGTATACTCCTTGCCGCCGCCTCATATAACGTCGGATCCTCCCCAATCATATCCTCATCGACTGCGGTACATCCCCACTCCACCCC
>AYLM01000778.1:0-25729 GCA_001625345.1 Cairneyella variabilis
CCCTTGAAATGTTCAAAATCTTGTAATTGGGTGAGTGTGCGGGCTTTGAATTTCACTTTCTTATAAATTACGATTTTCTTTTGTATGCATTTACTGATAGTGATTAGATATTTTAAAGCTTGGTCGCTGCTCCAGCAAGGATGTATGAAGTTCCTTAAGTGATAGCTGATCTTGCGTATTGACTTAATGTCTAGGTAACAAAAGATCGCTCTCCGATGTTCGAACTGTAGGTGAACCTTCAGCTTTGATAAATCTTCCATATTAACCCTACTCTTCAGGACTCAATTACACACTTGAATGTGGCGTAAGGCGGCGGCCTGTTCTCGACAGAGCAATCATGCTAAGAAATATTAGATTTGGCTACATCACGCCAGGCACCTTCGAAATCTACCAAATTCCTGGTTCTGATGGCACTTTTGATCAAATCACCAATTTGAAGCAAAAAGCTCCTGGTTTGAAAGTGTAAGTTACTTCTTCGCAAGGTGCCATTGAATGAAATGCTGACCAGGAGATAGTGTACGTTTGAACTCTCCGTATGCCACGCTTTAATACCTGACATATTGAAATAGTGGCTTTCTCTTGGGGGTTGGACTTTCAGTGATATAAGTTTAATTATTCTAAACTATTCAGCAACCTCTAAAATCAGCTTGCAGAATGAAACCGATACTCAACCTGTGTTTGGCGATATAGCCGGCAGCGAAGCAAATAGACAAGCATTCATCACAAACCTCATGCAGTTCTTGTTGGATGGTGGGTTTGATGGCGCTGACATTGACTGGTAAGGGCATCCAGCAACCAACAAATTAAGATAGCTAATATTTTAAAGGGAATATCCTGGCGCACCCGTCAGATTAACTGAAGTGCACGACAAAAGATAAATATTGATGAAACCAGGATCGCGGAGGGAATTCTGATAATGGGCAAAACTACGTTACGTTGCTCTATGCTCTATGAGATGCAACTTGCATTTGAAGCAGATCCACATGATTGGTGGAATCTCTTGTGAGTACATACAATCTGCACAAGAATTAAAATGATGGCTAACCACTTCTTGAAAGTCACCGCACTGGCATCATACGTAAGTTCATCCAGCCATCGTTACATTACCCAAAATTCTGCTAAATGCAAAATCCAGTGGTACCTGCGCTGGTTTCCTATAGGTGTAATAGTAGATTATGTCAGCTGGATCAATCTGATGACCTATGATCTGTGCAGTACCACCCTCTCCAGTGATATGTTGGAATTACTAACGAGAATCAAAATATAGACATGGTAGCTGGGACTCTGCGGAAGATGACATCGGTTCCTGCAAGTTCCAAATCCTCTCGCATTGCCGAGGCCAAAATAAGTAGCAATAAAGGTATTCTCACATGGGAATGACGATATGAGTGTTTTCCATTTCCGTCTTTGGACCTGAGCAATTGCTGCTGTAACCTGAGCTGTGTCCTGAGCCCCTGAGCATACCGCTGAGTCAGCAGGAGCCTGCGTAGGGGATCCTTTTCTGACCCTCTGAGAATCGGGTATTTCTTCTACGTCCGTCTATATATAAATTTTGTAAATGCCTGTTTTATAGCCATCACCACCTCTTTGAACCTATCAAGATGTCGTGATGGTATCCGTTTTCGCTCCCCTGCCGGAGCCGATTTGGATCTGCGGGTGTTGCCCCGATCTTACCCTACCTTGCAATCTAGGAATCTTCGAGTTACACGAGATAGATCAAAAGCTTAAATTTTGTCCCTTGGGGATGTTGTGTAACCTTTCTGTGCTTCCAGTAAGTAACCGCTTTCAGCCTTGAGTTGATACGAGGTGGCTGTTTTTAATCTACAAAGGTGCATAATAAACACCTCCTTTACGGGGAAAGAATCTGGCGAAGATTTTTCCAAAATTTCACAAATTTGCATTTATCTCTTCGTCCAGAAGCTCAAACGATATCTTTTACTTACCTAAAACACAATCACAACGAAGTTCTCTATTCTCGTCCTACCTATCCTAGTAGGCAACAAAGCAGCTTACATCAGCGAAATCACGACAGAAGTACAGCAGATTCCCCGAGTTCCTTAAGAAATTACGTACACCACAGTTCTTTCACTAATTCTAACGTGTGGGTTGGCTGGCTTCAATGCTAGCACAGCCTCGTCGCTCAGCAAATGACAGGGCCACACGTCCGCCTCGCTTCTTCCAGCTTCTATGCATGGTCTTGGCTCAGCCTCGACTTTTCCCTCTCATGAAACTATTTCTCCGCTTCCTAAGAATTCTTTGCTACAAGCGCCAACTTTGCTGCTGCTGCTTCACCATCATCTCAAGTCCGAACACTACTCAGAGACCACGCATCTGCTTCTATCTCCATACACCAGAGGTAGCCAAATAACCAGATTTCCAGACAGACGCCGCATCTGTTGCGGCGCTCGTCTGGCGAGGCTCCATCCACACTCCGACATGGATCCTATAACAGCTGTGGGGTTCGCTGCTAGCATTCTACAATTCATCGACTTTTCGTGGGGTGTTATAACAGGCACTTACGAGGTCTATAAATCGACGACCGGGACAACACTTGAGAACGCTCACATCAGCACCGTTGTCGACGACCTTGAGAGAGTCACCGATGGCCTGATTTCCGACGTTGAAGGGAAAACCAAGCACGAAAAAGAGCTATGCAAGCTTGCAGACAAATGCCACGACTTATCCCAGGACGTGTCAAAGATCTTGAAGAAACTGCAAGTTTCGGACAAAAACTCAAAGTGGCAGAGTCTCAAAGTCAAGGTTTCAAGCATGAGGAAAGAGAAAGAGATAGCTTCTATTGAAGATAGATTGGACAAGTATCGCTCGCAAATTCTCGTTCGGCTGAATTTCATGCTCAGGTGAGATGTCATGATCCTCAGACATGTCCATTACTTGATATGATATTGACATACGGTAGCGAACAACATTCATCCGTCAAAGTTCAACTGGACAAAATCCAAAAGAAGGCGTTCAGATGTCAACAGAGACTGCAACCCAGTTCAGTTGCCTCCGACAAGAACTTAATCAGGCGGTCAAGGCATTGCTAGAGACAAAAGACAGAGCAAGACCAAGCGCGGATGAAGAGAAGATCTACCCCTCAAAGGATATTTGCTCTGCTCTTTCCAGACTGCAATCAATGTCAAAGTCACTATCACGGGAAAACCAAATCTTGCGCCGGCTCTATTTCGATAATATATATGCTCGTGAGGATACTATTGCGGATGCAGAAAGCGGAACATTCAAATGGATTCTCGAGGAGGACGAAGATAAGTCCGTCCATTCAATTGTAGAGGACGACGATGAGTCAATTCATTCGACCGAAGACCACAAGAAATTGGTTGATTCAAGTGAAAAGTCGATGAATGCGGAAGAAAATTTGACAAGAGAAAGTCTGGCAGACGAAGACGAAGACCGAGACGGAGCGACAGAGTCACACGCAGACTCAGAATCCGGACTCCCCGTTCAGGTGGAGATAGAGCCAACTCAAGGAGACGAACGCGAGATTCAGATTCAAGACTCTGAAAATACGCCAAATAGTCCTACCGGTGGCCAGGAAGCCGAACAGAGACGAACTCGAGCGCAGACGCGGGATTCATTCCTAGCATGGCTGAGATCAGGTAATCAGATTTATCACATCTTTGGTAAAGCTGGCTCTGGAAAATCTACCTTCATGAAGTTTCTCTGTCAGCATTCCCGGGTGCGGAAAGAATTGGAAAGCTGGGCAGCTGAGAAAAGATTAGTCTTCGCTCAGTTCTTCTTCTGGAACTCTGGAGAAAAGCTTCAAATGTCTCTTGAGGGACTCTATAGAGCCCTTCTCTTTGAAACCTTGAAACAATACCCAGACCTCATTCCGGATATCTTCCCCGAAGAGTGGGATGCTTTGGATTCGGCTATATCGAGGTTTGAGAGCCCTTCATTTCGAATTACGGAGATCAAAGCCGCCTTCACTAAATTGATCAGCAAACGGACTTTCCCTAAGCATCGCCTTTGCTTCTTCATCGATGGTCTCGATGAATACCAGGGAGACAGCCTTGACCATAGGGAACTGGCCGATAGCCTCCAGAATTGGGCCAGCTCCACTGATATCAAGATCTGCGTGAGCAGTCGACCGCACACAGAATTCATGCATACTTTCTCTGATAGTCCAAACTTTCGACTTCGGCTCCATGAACTGACACGGGAAGACATTAGCCGTTTTGCCTCTGCAATGTTCAAAAAAGATACTAATTTCGACCGAGTCAAAGATGTGTATATGGATCTAGTACAGGATATAGTCTGGACGGCAAATGGCGTATTTCTTTGGGCTCGCCTTGTGGTTCGTTCACTTTTGGAAGGCGTTGGACATCACGATTCCCAATTCGCACTTCAAGAGAAGCTAAACTCAATCCCAAAAGACTTGGATGAGTTGTTCGCTAAATTACTTGGTTCCATCAATCCAAGTGACCGCAAAAGGTCGGACCAGATACTTTTCATTGCTGCTGGACATCCACCGCAAGATCCGATGAATGCGCTCGCCTATTCTTGGCTTGAAGATCTCAACGACCCCAAGTTTCCTTTTAGCTCTCCTGTTCAAGGATATTCAGATGAAGAAATCAAAAAAAGGCATCACGACTTACGACTGCAACTCGATAGCTTATCTAAAGGATTACTTGAGATGGTCCCTAACGATCGCGCTTCCGAAGATATTTTTTTCGGATACACCGTTCAGTTCTTCCACCGCACTGTTAGAGACTACCTCCGCGACGATTTAAGACAGAGTCAATTCCAAGGCCGGCTTCCTAACTTTAATCTGGATGAAGTCTACCTTCGTTTATGCCTAGCCGAATTGAAGTTCGCCAGGACTAGGCAATCTTATTTCGCGCATAAAGAGAATCTGCTCCGCACAATTTTCTCCGACAGTCATTACTATTGGCAATGGCACCTGAAATGGCACCTATTTCTGTCCAGGGAAGGTCACAAGGCTCCGTTCAATTTTGCTAAAGAGGTTAGCGAAATCCTAAATAGCTATCGCCAACTACCCTTTTCCTACGCTGAGGAAATAGGGGAAAATTCGGGGTCAATTCGCTGGGGCGAAATCTTATCATTCACCCAACTCAAAGCTTCAACACCTATACCACGACCGCCAATAAGGAACTCTCTTATCTCCATTACGCGGCACGGTATGCGCAGCACGAATACGTTTCTCTAAAAGTATTGGAAGACCCCACCTTGGTGAAAGGGAACGGTAAAATGAGCATACTCCTATCCGCATCTGTCGGGCGTGATTCTGAAACGGTGCGATTTCTATTACAAGCTGGCGCAGACCCTCAAGAGCAGGTCAAATTAAAGAACCAGAGCAATCCAGAGGCAAGAACATCAACCGTCTGGATGCTTCTCCTCTATTTTTTTGCGACATCTGTTCTAAACAAACACGGGTGGCAAGATATCGATCTCTGCTCATCAGTGTTAGAAGAATATTTAAAGTCTGGGGTTGACACAGACATCTTCTTCCTTTTGGACTTTCGCGACAGTTATCGAGAGACTGTTATTTCCAAAAAAGAGTGGGAAATAAGAAGCGGGGGGGAGGAAGAAAGCGAACGACCTGAGTATGAACTCTTCTCAATTTCTCTAGAGGATTTGGTTCGCCTTGGGCAACCAAAAAATGTAGACGCCTTGCAGACTTTACTCCTAGATAAGGCGAAACGACCGTTTTGGAGCAGGACAAGCTCTGTGATATCCAAGTTCCTGCCTTGGATTGTCCCTTCGACTCCGATCACGTCAGAATACAAGGCTTTCGAGTTCAAAGAGCTAGGAGACGGCAAATTCGGCCTACATAGCGTTTGCTCGAAGACTTGTCAGCTTGAGGGGGGGTTTAACGTTCGGATTTGCTAGGCCCTATATCCCATCAAATACTTCATACTTGGAATCCTTCGTCCCACGAATTAAGAGAGTAGACGGCAGAGTGACGTAAAAATCCCCCCTGTATATGGACATCTTTTGCATTTTTTGCATCTTGCGTTAAGACAGGTAGACGGGGATACCTGTCTGGGGATGTACAGTGGTGACAGAATTCGGACCCTTGGCAGGGCGAAGGGGGCTCTTTCGGGCCACTCGTTAAAAGTTGACGATTTCTGATGAGATGGATTAACAGAGTGAGCGGACCTGACTAGGGCGGCGCTGGCCACGTGAATGAAAGCGTAGACAATCCCATGGCATAACAGACCTAACGAAAGACTAGACCTCTACGCCTATACCAATCTAACAGAGATTGAAAACGCTCTAGAACTGCTCTGGGGAAATGATGTTCCAGTGAATAAGGTCAACCTGGGCCTTGGGTTCTACGAAAGGTGCGGTTTAGCTGCTACTTTCATGCTTGTCTTCCAGTCGTGAGGACTTGGTTCTAACAATCTTGGATCTTACACGCTCTCAGATCCCTCTTGTTCGGCACCTGGGTGTGCCTTCTCGGGTCCATGGATAGCAGGCAGTTGTACAGTAAGATTCGAGCCATTTCGCTCACATTCATCTGCTTACTATATCTACATAGGGCGTTGCCGGTATTCTTTCCTACGACGAAATCACTTCGTTTCGAAGCATTTACCAGCCGAACACTGTATATGACCCGGTTGCTGCAGTGAATTATTTCCAATTTTCTGGCGACCAATGGGTGTCATATGACGACGTTGTTTCGCTACAAGCCAAGGTAGCATGGGCAAATGACTACGGGTATGACTAATACACCCTTTCCACTTCCAAAGCATAACGGCTGAGATTTAGGTTGCTTGGTTTGTTTATCTGGGCACTTGACTTAGATGACCATGTATATTCGGCACTCAACGCTGTTTTGGCTCCAACCAGACTTGGAAAATTCAAAAGTCAGAATGATGTTGGATCAGGACAAACGAGTAATTGGAAGTCAATTGTCAGCAGCCAGTGCTTTTGGGAAGGTCAGAGCGGTATTGCGCCTCCTTAAAACTGCATGCTAATTTTGGATAGCTTGCGGCGGAAGCTGTGCTGCAGGGGTTTCCCAAACGTTGACAACAGTCACATGTTACACCAGTGGCAAGCAACTGGAACAACCTCTCTGCTGCCCAGTTGATAATACACCAGATCCGGCCAACTGCGAGTGGATTGCAGGTGCGTGGCCCACAACACGATGTTTGGACGCGTGTACTAATTCCAGAATCTGATAGGCGAAAGCTTCGACTTTTCTGTTACGGAACATGTGCTTCTAATCAAGTCCCAATTGCGGAAAGTTCTTATCCAGTGATTGGTGGCTCAACAAAAGTCTGTTTCGTGGGCGAAGGAGATTACTGTTGTGATTTGGTAAGTAACTAACTCCAGCGTGACCCGAGTTGACTTCACTCATTATTTGAAGACGGAGACTGTGACAGAGGTCTGTGGATTTTCGACAACGTGTGTAGAGGTTGATGCGGCTGGGAATAACGGAAGAGGCAGTACAACAGACTCCAATGCTTGTCCAAGTGGTATGCATCACATAATCATCTACTGGTCTTCTCGATACTTACATTACCAGGCAGAACCTTTGTGACCTACGAGAAAGGTGCGACCGCAGACTTCATTCTCATATTGAGGTTATAAGAGCTAATTGTCTCGCTAGGTAAATGTAAGCCTGATACCAATTCTTGGAATTCGTATTGCTGCGACACAGGTGTCGATGCATCAAGCTGCCAATGGGTTGGAGCCTCTTTCAACGAATGCACTAATAAATGCCCCGCTGGAGGAACTCAAATCGCTCAAGATACTCAAGGTGGAGGCCAATACTGTTACCAATCCACTTTGGATTCATTTGGAGGCCCTCCAACCGTACCAACTACCAATGACCGTACTCTTTGTTGCATCGTAAATGCACTAAGTCTCTTAAGTGCCTTTGCTACCAGTCATCCAGCGTTGACTTGTCACCCAGTCCCACAGCTCATGCCAGAAGTACTGATACGGACATATAGACCACCATGAATTTGCCTGTTCCACTTGTGTGAGTAGGAGACTTAGGCTTGAGTTTCTAAATCCTTTTACAAACTAAAATTTTCTCAGGAATTTGTTTCCTACGGTCGGGCCGAGAACTGACACACAAAAAGTTGATCTGGAGATTGATATGGGTCCACTGTCAACCTCCAGTCAAGATCCCAACAAAAATGCTTTCGGATTTATGATCGTATCAAGTACCGTCATTCTCGCTTTTATTCTTGCTGACTGAAAAGATTGCTGACGTTCGCTGGAACAGGCCCTGAAGAGGATGTTTCGAGTGTGAATAAGAGAGGAGGCTCCTATTAGGAAGTCTACGATTGTCCACTCGAGCATCACGAGAGCGTGCAAACTGTGAAAGCAGTATGTATTGATGACTCACCGGGAAGCAATTGTGGTGATCTGTTTATTGGAGGTTTCTATGGAAAGATCTTAGAAATGCCCTCTAACTGCGGACCTGGACGCTATGCCATCGGGGTTAGTTTTAAGCCCTCGGGAAACCAAGAGAGGGAGTCTCAGTACATGCCAAATCATATACGAAGAAGCCTTGAATCCATTGCTACCGCCACTATCTACGATTTCACATTTGACTACGATTGGACACGGGCCCAGAAAAGGACATCAAGCAGCACTCTGTTGAGGATTGACTACAGTGATGATGCAGGCTCCTGGGATGAAATTATGGGTCCGTCCAACGCACGACTTTACAGAAAACTTGCTAAACGATTCCACAGCACCTGCAGGTGACGCAAAACTTCGAAGGAAGCGAGAAATGGAAATTAAGACCGAGCACGGTGGGAACATCAAAAGATGGGTCGAACACACTTGGCATAAGGAGAAACGTTCTATGGCTCGACGTGAGTTACACGAACGGTGGTTTTCAACCAGTATTGTCTCATGGTTCCAGAAACAAGGCGCCATTGAGACCAATATCGTCGGCCTTCATCACAACATTGATGTAAGAGACCTCGTCCCAGTTCTGTGCACATGAGTTGACAAATTTGAATTTAGGATACGTACACATGGTGGCTGTATGATTGGTCCACGGCTTGCAACATTTTTGGAATCGATACTGACGCGCACTTTCGAGTGTGGACAGACTTGCATATTGATATCACGACCTCCATTGGTATCACTTTAATCGAAAGTATACTCCTCCACCCAAATGGTAATATTCTGACGCAAAATA
Organism: Cairneyella variabilis; assembly: GCA_001625345.1. Classification (NCBI taxonomy): domain Eukaryota; kingdom Fungi; phylum Ascomycota; class Leotiomycetes; order Helotiales; genus Cairneyella; species Cairneyella variabilis. Next base: position 9,152 of record AYLM01000778.1, read on the forward strand.
CAGGGTCATCTTGCAGACTTACATAGCTGGGACCACTCTCATGCAAATTTCAGGAGCACCGGAACCGTTGATACCGTCCTTCATTTCGACGTTTATGGAGGTCTTACTTTCTCAACGGGTCAAATCGAGTTGTTTGGTAGAGCATCACCTCAACTTTGTGAAGTAATGCTGACCTTATCATCAAGGGCTCGAAAACTTTGGAGCGAACTTCAGGCACGGTCTACCAAGCATATCCTTCAGAAGGTGTACTGATATCTCGACAGAATTCCCGGGCTTGTGACAATCGGACCAAACCCTTCAGGTCTTCTGATCTTTAGAGGGCGCAGCGAGTCTCCAAGCGTGAGTTCTGGAGTGAGTAAGCATCTAAGTGCATAAGTGCTAATGAAGATGTCTGCTATAACAGGTCAGCGCAAATCGAGCTCAAAATAGCGAGCTGGGACTATACACAGCGATATCCTTCTGCGGCAACACCATCTCAAGACAACATGCCAATTGAGAACGCGACTCCTGATGCCGAGTATGGGGATTTTGGGAACAATGGTCTCCCTACTGTCACATGGGATATCAGTGCGTCCGGTCAACTCGTTGTGCACATGTGAGTAACCCATTTCCTCGGAAATCCCAATGGCGCTGACGGGGGTCAATATGGTAGTATACACAAAGTTACACTAGGAATTACCTGGGACATAGATTATCTCGGCGATGCCACTGTAAGCCAATCAACCCTCTCGGTAAGACACAAGACTTACAGATACAGATCGAACTCGGCGTCGATGCGTCTTTGCGCGCATACGGTACATCTTCCATCTCCAGCGACCAGGAATTCCAGTACTGCTACGGCATGGACGGCGCCGCGATCCTCTACGCGCAGATAAATGCTCCGTATGTGACACTTCCAAGCTGACCACAGATCCACACTGATTAGTGTGCAGGAGTATATTCGGAGGCAACTATAACTTTTATTGGGATTTGGTCAACTACCCCGTGAGAAGTCCCGTTTAGTGACGATGAATTTGAGTTCAGAAAGAAGTGACTGACAATCTAATAGTACGCTGCTCTCCCATTTCAATGCCAAACGCCCTTTTCAACAGCGGCCCTGACGAGGGGGATCTCTTTCCGGATCTCCACCTGCCTGTGTACCTAGATATGTTGTCCGGGCTGTGATATTCATCTTTATTTTGTACTGACGATTGCTTGCCGTTTCTGGTCTTGCTGTGTGAGAGCTTCATTGCAAGGCCTAGTGGGGCCAGTTGCCTGGTCTGGATAACGTTTCATGTCGCGTCGGCGTGCTATTTACTGCTGAAGAATGAGTATTAGGAGCAAGACTCGTTGCATCTGGTTCTAAGGGGCATATATCGAACATACTGTTGTGCTGTTGTGTCTTTGATCAGTATTAGGCACAGGTAGAAAAACCTCCGAGAGCCGGCTAACAAGAAATATATTCAGTCATGCTTCTATCTACCCAGAACCCCCTACTTACACCTCATCTCGTCCCTCCTCTCTCAACCTCAACCTCAACCTCTCCTCTTCCCTCCTCACCTCCTCCTCATCCAGCACTTTCAACCTCTCTTTAGTCTCTCTCAACAACTGATCCGCTGCCTCTTGCTTTTCTTCTTCACTCGCTACCTTCATCCCCTCCTCCAACTCCTGGATCTCCCTATCCAACTCCACAATCGCATCATGTCTCCTCCGCCAATACTCAGGTAACTCTATCCTCGCCTCTTCCTTCTTTGGTCCTTCATCCATCATCCTTGTCTCATGCATCCTAGAAATTATGTCCAAAAACCTCGTCCGCTCCTCCTCCTCATCGAGCGACGGATTCTTGCAATCGAGCACAATCCCTGGGTTCGGTTTCAAGCTCTGTGGAAGTGTGCTCCACGGTGATGTATCCGTGTCTACCTCTTTCTCTCCAACATCCTTGCCTCCCTCGAATTCGCTTTTCGCAACACTCTGAGCTCAAGTTCGAACCGATCTTTCTCTATCTTCACCATACCATCATTCATAGTTTTGATGGGTCCTAGAACCTCCCACACAATCCTTTGCGTCCCGGAATCTTTGCCTTTCCCTTTGTACTGTGCGCCTTCGCCCTTCATGTATTCGCCGACCTGCATTTTAAGATCAGCTGCGATGCTGCGCAGATTGTACTTGTGAGCCGTCTCCGCATCTTTGACTTTCTGCTGGTATGCAGCGATGGCCTCGAATCTCGGTCTTGAGATTCTCTCGCTTGCTGCAGCCGCTCTTTGTTTTTCTTTTCCAGTTCTTGAAGTTGGCGCTGGTAGTCCTGTAATGCGTGATTAGAGGTTCCTTGGGATGTTCCCTTTCCTTCCGCTTCGGTCTTTCGTGCTCTCCCTTTCTCGATTTCATTCATTCGTGCCCTCTCTTTCTCGAGAAGCCGCTGCTGGTACGCAATCAAAGCTTCTCTACCCGCAGACGATATCCTGTCGTCGAATAAGAATGCCCTTTCTTTACAGCTGACACACATCGGGGCGTTGGAATCCAACCCCTCGTTAACCCCGGTTCCCATCCTAGGGAAGTAGGGCATCGGCTGTCCCGTCCAGTCATCGACATGCCACTGCCCGCCTATTCCAGGCTGGAATCTCTTCTTGGCGAGGTGGTAATGCTCTTCCAGTAAGGCGAAATCAACCACTCCTTCAGGTCGCTCCTCTGCTTCTGGTTTAACGAAAGTATCATCTGGGATGAAATCTGCTACGGACTCTCCAGTCCAGGACTGCCATTTCTCTTCTGCGCTCGTCATCGCATCCAAATATCGGTAAAAACTGAATTTCGTAACCCATATCCTCAGCGCAGATTTGGGATCTCCCGCCCCAAGTCACAGTCCCCGTCGTACCTTCCGGCACAGAAACATTCAATGCCTCGATCTTTCGCCCGCTGCTCTGACTCCGCATCAAAGTGACCGCAACCTCAAATTTGCCTAGCTTCGTAGCGAAGCCACCCTGCGCATAGCTTAACCACTTAGTCAGATGCGGTTCGATTTCCCACGTCCTGCCAAGCGGACTCAATAACTTAATACCAAGCACACCTTGCGTGAGAACTGTCGTGGGACCAGCAGACCATCCATGTGCATGTGAGTTTCGAGCTGCAGACCAGTATGCAGGGTACTGCACATATCCGTCTGTTCTGTAACCTTCAAGGAGAGTTGAATTCGTCATCCCTGGTCCATCGAGCATGTATCCCCACATAAGCTCAATTAACTCAACTGCTGCATCGTAGTTACCTGCTTCGTTGTGGCCGAGGAGTTCGAAGGAGGATGCGAAGGGAGAGATGACGTTGGGAAACTCGACAGCTGGGGCACCGTATTTGATCCACCGTGAACGGAGGTTCTCGGATATGTTGTATGCGAGGGACTCGGAGGGAAAGGCGTTGGAGATTAGGACCCAACTGTTGCCGTCTTGAGGGAGGACTTTTTCGGCGCCGGTGCAGCCGCGTCGGCCTAGGTTGTCTGCGTAGAGTCCATCTTGGTCGCAGTAGAGAGTTGAAATGCCCTTGAACAGTCTTGACTTGAGATTTGACCAGGATTCAACGTGCGTGGTGTTCTTCTCTCCGAGCCATTCGGACAGCTTGATGCTGTTCCCCAGCACCTTGTACAGAAGTGCTGAAGCCTCCACATTGTGTCCTGTCAGGCCGGGTCGGATCCAATCGAAGATAGAAGACACATGCAAGAGACCAGTCTCGTCACCTTCGCAATACTGATATTCAGTGCAACAATATACGCATCCCATCTCGTCTTCAGCCACTCGAGATCCCCGGAATATAAAACATAGAAATAAGTACCAATCAAGGTGTGCAAATGGTAGGTGTCACTGAACTCCCCAAAAGAGCCCATGGGAGGTCCAGCGTACGGCATCGATCCATCACCATATTGGTGCTCATATATAGTATCCAGGGCGTTTCGCACAGCAAGCATATCATACGTGGAAACAGCAATTCCAGGTATAGTGATACTCATGTCACCAGGCCAAACCATACGGTCACGCTCAGCACCATCGGTGGTAACTGCTGTACCATTGGCAATTGTGTAGTTAGAGTACCATGCTCCAGTTGGTGCAGTGTTGTGATCAAAGAAGCGGTTGAAATCGATCAGCGATCCTCCTTCATTTGGGTCAAGAGTCGAGAGCTGCAACGTCCAGGCTCCAGCGTACCAAACTCGGTTCAGCAGAGACGAGGAACTCTCGAAATATCCTGTATATGCTCTTCCGTTCGGATTAGAGGGGAACGCTGTGCAGTTGACCCAGACCGCTGAGATGGAAACCTCGGGAGACTTAGAAATCTCTTTCCTGGATTGAGAAACCCATCCAAGGAGTTTCTGCCCAACCGTGGCATACGGTAGCTTCGATATTGAAGGCTCTTCTTCAGCGCACTTCGTCATTGCATGTCCATCGTGCCAGAAGCCTTCTGTCTCGACATCTCTCTCAGGCATGAACATAGTCAGGTATTTAAACGCTCCTCTGACGTATCCTGGCGCAACACAATTCATCCCAGTATGTGTAATCAAAAACTTCAGCGGCAGATCTCGACCCGTCTGTCGCTGGTCGCCTGTCGCATCACACTTCCGACCTGCGAAGAAGGGAGACTCGGAATATGACAATACGACATAGGGATTGTTCTTCACGCTGTCGACTTCAAAGCAGACTCTATTTCAACGTAGTTTTGGTTATCCCAGGAACACTCTTCTACCCACCTTCCAGCAATGTTCTCCACAAACTCAAAGGTAATCAATCCTCCTGGGCTGATCCCCCAGGAAATGCCTTCTGGGCCTACATCTTGCAGCAAAGCCTCGGCTCGCGACACCGCGCCCTCGAAATTGAATATTTTGACAGGCGTTATGTACGACTTATTGATCGGAGCGCGAATATTGCTCTCCCATTGCCCAGGGAAGATGGTGTCGAGGGGAAGGGAGTTATAGTCTGGGCCGGCGTATTGATGGGCTTTCGACGCCGCAAAGAACAAACAAAATGCGCCGATGACGCCTGAGGGACGTAAATGCATTGTTAAAGGAATGGATTGCTACGATATCATGGTATGCAATGAGAAACACGGTGCTGAGACAAGCGGGGGAAGTATGGGAAAGATGTAAGTTGTGGAGACGGGAGCAGGCAGTGGAGGGGCTGATGAACCTGCAGTAGCCGCTGCAGGGTTCGCTCCTTCCCGAGTCAGCGAATCTGGGGGATATTAGAAAGGCGAGTCATTTTCGATGTTCGCGCTTTCTCCTCCCCTTCAACAGCAACATCGAGAAATGACCTCCCCAGACGGGCCTCGAAAGCGAGTTCGAACCTTGTCACCTGAAAAAGGTAAGTGTCTCGTCTAAGGTATCTTAGATTCAAAGATACTTTGCATTCATAGATATTTTGAGCCCTCCTGGTCTCCGGAATCTGGGAGTGTGTCGTCCTCTCGGGAGCCTACGAGTGATGTCTCTGTTGCAACATGGAAGACCTTCATTTCAGAGTGAGAATCATCAGTCCCTGACTAAGAGCCATATACTAACACGGGTTAGGCGCCTTCCGCTATACGGCGAGCCCCAAGTCATCGTCCAGATCGTCGGAGATACTAACTAGGAATATAAGCTACCCAAATCTCTCCTGGCGCGAAGTCGCCGTACTTTCGAGCAGGATTTGAAGGGGGCTTCCGAGAGAGTCATGAGCAGCGTCTGGTTTTGCAGGAGATCGAAGGTGTTGTCTCGAACCAAAGTTTCGGAATAATTATTCAGTGGTTGTACCTTGGCCAAATTATCGAGGAGCCTTTGGTTGAGGAGCAAGCGATTTCCGTTTTCATCGAATGCGCTAGATTGGCCGACATGCTGAGTATCGCTTGCATGGAGAGCGACATTGCGGAGAGACTCAAGAAAGTTCTCATTGCTAGAGTTCCGAATGATACTAGTGTTTTTGTATTCCATCTCTGTCGAGAGCATATCGAATCGGCGCTACAGCTCCCTCAAAAGACATTTGGTGCGGGGATTGGTTACGAAAGCAGTGGCTGAATCATACATACGTGATGGCACTTTCAAGTTCAGGGATTCGGTTCGCAAGATGCCAGACTTTGCTATGGAGTTACTCGACCATACGCAGGCTACCATGCAAAGGCTCGACCATGACTCGGATGGTATCTACGGCGTGTACCCTTTGACTGAGAAGGTGATTGCCTTCAAAGAGGTAGAAAATTAAATGTACCATAGCTCAGAAAATCACTCAGAGAAAGTTATATTACTGCATCACACCTCAAAGCTTTGCATTCTGTCCCCAACTTGCCTCCCATAAATCTGTAGAGCTCAAAGATATCCATAATTCAAAGATATCCATGATTCACAGATATCCATGATTTTGAGATACCTTGGAGTCACAGTAATATTACCCCAAACCTCCAGATTACACAACCACATTTCACAAGCTTCTAGGAAAACCGAGGACTTTGAAAAGACTTAATCATTCAATTCAATTCTCTTACTCCCTCTTCCACCCCTCAAACTCCTCCCCCAAATGCTCCTTCAACTTTGCGAACTTATTCCCAAAATTCCTTCCACACCTCCAACACTTCATATCACTCGCCAAATACCCCTCCTTCCCCGGATGCCTTCTCACATCATCCTCCGCCAGCGGAAAATCCTCCAATGGCACGAAGAAATCAGTAGCGAAACTATTGTAATGCTTCCGATGCTTCAGACACTCCGAGTACCGATCTGCACTTATCACATGCACATGCAAGTGATTCATACTCGGATGCGCATGCACGCCAACCTTGACTTCTTTCTGCCAATCCCTCCCTTCGGGGATCTCTTCCCCCTCATTGAGCTCAACATCACCATTTAATATAGCTTCCCTCTGCACTTCCTGCTTCGAAAATCTAGAGTATTTCCGCCGCAACTCCTTCGCCACCAGCCCTTTTAATCTGGAGCACTGCTCCCGCACAGCGCCCAAGAATTCAGCGTCCTCAAAAGCATCGAATGGATGCATACCGCTCTTCTCCCTATCCCGCGGCAATAACAGACAATGTACGCTGGACTTGGGGTATAAATCGTGGATCGCGACGAAATTAGAGTCGTAGAATATTACGCGTTCTTTGGAATACCGCTCTGGATGTTGGATGTAGTCGCCGAGCCCATCGCGGCCATTTAGCAGGTTGGAGTTGTGGAACTTTTTGACGGCAGATGGGTTACTGGGAGGAGATGATGGCCGTTTAGGTTTTGGTGCCATGAGGGCTGTGACTGCCAGGTATTAGTGGGTGTGAAAATGGAGAATTGAGGGAAGAGAGTAGACTCGCATGCGTTTAGGGGGGGCGAGGCTGGCGAGGCTGTTGGTGCTGTGGAGGTTATTTCTTCTGCCGTGATTGCGTCTTCGGCAGTGTCTTGTGCCATTGTGAATTTGGCAGACGTGGGGAGCTATTTGATCGTGTTTTTTGAAGGGAGGGAGAGAGTATATGGCGTTGTAGAGAAGTTTGTTTATTTTAGAGGGAGGCGGAATGAAGTTGAAGTTCGCGAATGCCTCGGCGTGGAGTCATCAAATCAGCCGTGCAGTTTCGACTTCACTTGATTCACGAATTGGTGTTAAAGTGCAATGTTGCCACCGTCAGCCCTAAATGAGCTTAAATGAGCAAGGTACCATTGGCGCTACATTGAACAGCAAGTGGCTCATTCCAATTGATCAAATCAATACATTGTCATGCACCTAACTTCCTGAAGGATGCGCCAGTGAACAGCCACATTTCCAAGTCACTACCTAGGTAGGCAGCGAGGAAGTCATAATCAATCGTCTTTCGTCTTTCGTCTTTCCTTCAATTTCAAATTCCATTTTCCGTACTTTCGTTACATCCACATCAATTGCCTCAATTCTTACTCAACATGCATTTTTCCTCTATTTGTGATGCCCTCGAGCTGGACAGTAGAGGCGCTCCAGCTAGTGGAATACCCCGCAATCACCAAAAGAGCAGACGAGGGCTGCGAAGCCTGCAGATTCTGGAGCGATGTTTTGCAGTCATCTTGATCTTGGGAGAGTACACTGGAGGAGCTCCAGGGTCGTGTTGTGTTTTTCGATTCGCAGCGATTGGATTGCAAGAAACCGGATGAGCTAGATTGTCGCAGTTACAGTTGTGATAACTTGCTGTTTGATCAATGTGTTTCCGGGGATTATAAGGGTGTGTCTGATTGCTTAAATTCATGAAGATATTATTGATGTATGATTTCAGGTCCAAAAGATGACGAGATTGATTTTCGACGCATGATTCCCAGGACCCCGTTGAACGAAGCTTGCGTGAAGCAAGTTCGGACTTGGATCTCAGAGTGTACAGAGCACTCCAACTGTGCCAGGATAAGCGCTGTTCAATTTCCAAAGAGAATTATCGAGGTTTCAAGTGATCCGACTGTAGCCCCAAAGCTCCGGGGCACGAATGAAGAAAATGGCGAGTACCTCGTTCTGAGCTATTCCTCGGGCGACGCCGAAGTTCAGGGCACGTTTGAAGTTGGACATAACCCAGGTCGAGGATCTACCTAAAACTCTCAAAGACGCCTTAGATATCACACGACAGCTCGGTTTCCGATATATCTGGGCTCTAGCTCTTTGTATCCTCTAGAATGACCTATCTGGTCAAGTCGAAGAGTCGTCTAAATTCGCTTCAATCTATGGCCAGGCCACGTTGATGATTTCAGCAACAGCAGCAAAGATGCCAACTCAGGGATTCTTCATGATCGAAAGATCCTATATCCACCAGCGCTAGGAGCGAAGAAGGATCGCTATCTTCGACAACGACTTCTCTGCAGGGCTTGGGATTTTGAGCAGACCCACTCGCTAACGGCGGGTGGGCTGCCCAGGAGCACGTTCTTGCACCGCGGATTGCATTACACTGAGCGGCAGATAATTTGGGAGTGTGGGATTCTGGACAAGAAGACTGGGTCTGGACAAATCAGGCCGCATCGAAGGAGATAGTACAGCCGTATGTTACGCAAGCGCTCAAGAAACAGTCAGGATCTCCAGCCACGACTTTGCGTGAGGGAACTTCAAAGCTGTACAAGCTCACTAGACGCCTCGAAGCCTGGCATCACTGCGCCGACGAATTCTCCAAAGCTCTCTGCCGACACCAGAGGACAAGTTACCCGCCATAGCCGGAATTGCCACCATCCTCAACGACGGCACACTCGGTGACTGCCTCGCCGGTCTCTGGAGCTGCAATATAGCAACTGGCTTGGCTTAGGGACGCGTCTACCAGATCCTCAAGCCGCCACCAACATACTGTGCACCAAGTTGGAGCTGGGCAAGCGTCGATGGTGCAACAAGTTCCATAGCTCTTGTCTGACCGGAAACACTGCTCGAAGACCAAGCTGCGGATCCCACTTGGATTAACCGCTACGAACCAAAGCTCATCTAGCATCACATGATTCATCGGGATCCAGCACATCCATACATGGGTGTACTGGAAGGCTCGTACATCATTCTCGATGCCTCATACATTAGTTTCAAGAAATTCATGGATGTATATAAAGCAGACCAAGATGCTGACCGCATTTTCCACATTACATTCGTGCTGGACCAGAGCTAGATCTTTGACTGCGCGTGTTGCAGCCACATCAAAATCTCAGACGAAGAACGTTTAGCCAAGAACAACAAATTCGAGAATGATATGGAGCATCCTGTGTGTGTGATTTGCAGGGTGGTGGGTGGAAAAGTGGTGGCAGCATAGTTGAGATGCTGGTGTTGAAGGCGAATGAGAAGAGGGAGACGTTTGTGAGAGTACGTTTCTTGAGGTTGAATTTGGATTATCATTACAAGCTGGTTTATGAGAAGGAAGATGGGGGGCTTTGATGGAGAGCCGGTGCATAAGGCATTTGATGAAATTGGCCTGGAGAGGAAGCAGATGAAATTGCTTTAAGAATGAGGTCAAAAGCCAACACAACTATGAATGATAAGCAAGATTAATTACAGTTACCAATCTCTTAGTACAAGTATTTCAATGTCAGAAGATATTCAACCTCGAAAGAAATTTTGGGAAAAGAGCAATTGAGCAGGAGCGTAGGGTAGTAGTTTCCCAAGCACTTGCCGGCATACGGTGACATGCTTGGAATTCCTTCCCTCGCAAAACAAGACTTTGCTTGCTCTTTCCTTCTTTGAACCGCAGACACGTAGACATCTTAGCATCTACTTCCTGCCTCATCGTTCAGCTGCTTCTCCTTTCTTGCAACACAACCAAAACACCTCCAGATCAAGAGTATCTCAGGAACCGGAGCACCTCACGCATCCCACAATGGCTCCAACACTCGGAGCACGTCTCTCATCTCTTGTCTCTGCATTTGTACAGATCATTCTTGTGTTCTACTCCACGATCTTCGTGCTAGCTGCCATCATGGTCAACCTGGTCATTGTCCTATCCTTCTTCCGTGTCCACTATACTCGACTGGTTGAACGATACAGGGGTCTTATTTGGGAGCATGAATGGTAAACATGCCTTGATACACTTGGCACTTTTATCATTGCTAAGTGACTGCAGATCACCTTTCTCAGATCTCCGCCATTGCCCTATTCGTCGACTGACTCCGAGAGCTGACCCGTCCAAAAGCTTCCAGGTTCTGCGGCACATTGAAGCGTTTGGTCAACTCGATGAAATATTCTCTGGGCCCAAAATATCTCTCGTCGCTCGAGAAGCGCAGATGACTAATCTATTCTCAGATTCTCAACAGCTTGCCGTTCAATTGCCATCTACCTGCTCCAAGCAAGGAAGTTAGGCATGAACAAGCGAGTACAAGCTTGGTGTTCTCATCATTGAAAAAGGCATGGGCAGTTCGATGATGAAGAAATTCATACGGAATATCACTACATGATTACATATTTAAAGTTTGAACTGAGGGCTGACCCATGCAAAGTCTTCTAGCTTCTGCGGCATACACTCAAGCATACTGCCACCTCCATGGAAGATTTTCTGGGCTCAAAATATCTCTCGGATGTTGGATATTTGGTGGTTTACCATCGGTGCTTCATGTGGATATCAGCTGTGATGAAACCAACATTACCCTCCTTCAGCGTGCAAGGCTAGCATTCCAGCTCAGGAACTACTGTAATGTTCTCCCCCTCTCAAAATCTTGGTCTAAATTTTGCTGACCTTGCAAAGGATTTTGAGGGTCTCAGGAGTCTATACAAAGCTTTATTCGACCTTGATGCAGGATCAGACGATCGAAAAACCCGCTTCCAGACTTCGTCATCACTGACCAGAGACATGAAGGGACAAGTTGGGGCAGGGAAATTGTCGAGAAAATGAGGTTTCGATTGTAAACTATTTTGCGAAAAGAGGCACTCAGTCGTTGCTGTATAAGAGAACAATGCAAAAAAGTTAAACAAGTTCCAAATTTCGAGAGTCAAGAATGCCATGAGAAGAACAGTGACGTGTCTTCCTTACCTCTGATGTGCCTTTATGGATTCTCTTTCTCTTGAGACTTAGGCGAAGTTGTGACTGCATCGGAATTTAGGAGGTCCGTGATATTTGGTTGAGCAAATGAACTTGAGCGCCATCGAGTCTATATAATACAAGTCGCAAGCTTATCGAGATTGATAATAAAAATTTTGAAGTTTAGAAGCAAACACCGCGAAATGAATCTCCAAGCACGTAACTGAAAGAATTTGGAAGTCGTCTCAGAGACAGCACCGAGAACGCCTCAATCGCACCTCAACCTGCCAATACCGCAGATGGGCAATAGATCCGACATTTTATTATCTCAATGCATTTCATCATAGAATAACCCTGTACCAAAGTGCAGTGTATGAACTGGGTCCCCAGGAGCTTTGATCCTTGGAGATATCAAAAGTTTATGTTGTAAAAGAAAGAAAGGGGACCTTGAATCGAAAATTTGGAGGTTTTGTGGTGGAGCTAAAATAGCAGAAGTCCAAAGTTTGGGACCGAAGACTCCTAGTTCTGATAAGCGAGGCCTGATATGGAGAGCGGTCGCGCACTAGAGGAGCTGGGCCTGAGCTAAGAGCATGTGGAAGTGAGTAAGTCACTAGTGATCCATTCACAAACTTTTGAGCTAAAGTAATATCTAAAAGTGGAGTGTGACTAACTTCAGTGCCTGCTATCAGGACTGCAGGCAGTGATATAACTATGCTTGATCTTATCTAAATTCTAACACTTGCACACTTCGCACCGCCGGAAGGAAAGACAAAAAGATGAATCCGCACTTACAAACAACTGCCATGTTCAATATTGAGTCCAAGGCCGATCTCGTTTTCTATTCTACAGACCGTTTGACGGTCGAGAAAAACCAGCACTTAAACATCTGGGGACTGTCTGTCAAGCAACCAGAATCGACAATGGCCAAGATATATTGCCCAGGTCTTAGGAGCGACCGCATTCCTTACACAGTCGATGTCCTCCCACGCATCTACATCTCGAAAGTCCCGGAATGCGTCCCCAAAGATATCACACACTTGAGGCTTATTTCCCGGATGCCACTCGCACATACGATCATCTTCTGCTCAGAGACACCGATTGCCCTGCCCCTCACGTTGACCGCTTCGTCACCTTCACTACCCAAGGTCGTGAAAATGGGGGGAAAGTGCTCGTGCAGTGCCACGACGGCAAAAACATATCTGCTGCAATTATCATCCTCTTCATCTGTTCGGATAAGTACTTGAAATCGCGCAGTGCGCTTGAGTACTTAAAATGGTCAAGCCGGGTGTAAATCCGTCGCTGGCCTTGCTTGAGCAAATTGACGAGTATTTTGGGCTCACAAGTAGAGTCTATCCCGTTGACTTGGCGAGCGAGTTGCCAAAGATGCTTCGAGAAGAGGCAGTAAGGGCGGCACGACGAGATTGTGGAATGGTGGAGGTGAGGAGGGCTTGAGAAGGGGTTGATGGACGGACTAGGAGAAACGCCGCAATATACCAGGTTCTACCACAAGGTTGAAAGAAATTTCTGTATTCATTCGCCAGTGATCTATCCAACGCTATATATTATACAATCCGGACTCCATCAAAACCCAGTCTAATCCTTGCCCCTGTGTCTGGATGTCATATTCTCAGTGAGCGCAATCGATGTATCCTTGGGCAGCAACGGCAGAACTATGGTTTATGAGTTAGCAAAAGCTATACTTGAATAGATGTGACAACAACTTACCAGGCCGTTATACATGCGGCGTCCCCATTGCATCCTTGAATGCATGCGACCTCGTTGGCAGCAGTTTGTGTTTCGCAGGAGGCTATGTCGCGCTTGAGGAGGGGCGAGGCGAAGGTGGACGAGACAGAAGTGAGAATGAAGACGGTGATGAGTGTGGAGAATCGCATCTTAATTTTGTGTCGTGTTGGTTGACGGTCTGATGTAGGATGAAGTTGGTAGTTGCTCGAAGTTCGAGTTTGTGTTTGGTATTCAAGTGTGATCTTGGTGATGATGTGGAGACGCAAAAGAGGGCGTCGAATCCACACTTATATATTTACCTCTTCCAGGTCCTGCGAGATGAGGCGTGGAAATGACGTAAACCATGCCATCAGGCCATGATAGAGTTAAAGGCATAGCCTTCACCTAAGGCTGCATTTGGTATCTTGCGACTTCGGCGTATGGTCTTCATGATCGACGCCACACCGGACGAGTCAGCCAAAGATCTCGCTTTAAAGGCTGTGTTGGCAGTAGTAACGGATGGTGTAGCGTCATGGTGCATAGAAGCATGGAAAGGGAGGAAGCTTCATCCTAGCTCGCGAGTTTTGAAGTGGAGAAATTGAAGCTTGGGTGACTGAGGTAATGGGGGAATTGAACAAATCGCAAAGATCCAAGCAGGTACTGTACAGTGAGTTGTACACCAAGACCCACGAAGTAAGCAAAGTCTGCCATGCAAGTGAGAGGAATTCGGAGTATGAGGTAATGCAACTAGTACGTTCTCAGCATCTCATCCGAGGTATTGGGTGATGGGAGTTGATGCTCATCGAAAGTCAAGAAGCTCATGCTCTCATTGGCTCACATCACAGACTTCTAGGCCATTGAGAATCAAGCAATTCTCGCAAAGAACGAGTTTTGCCGCATCGATTTCTACTTCAGGAAAGACCCAAAGAGTGATGTTTCAGGAAGCAGATGAATAACAAGGGAACCTTGGCGAGATTGTCATGTGATTGCGAAGCTTTATAAACATACCGTTGAACCTTCCTCTCCCGAATCATCTAGAAGAGGGAAAGGGTCTTGAAGGAACCGAGGTCAACGTCATACTTGCGATACTAAGTCGCGAATGAGATGTGCAAGTACAAGTATGTGCGGTATAGTCGAGTTCTAATTGAGGGATCAAGGAGGCCCTCTGAGTCCAGGGGTATCTCTTGCTTCTCATCCAGATCTCCATTTCCTTCCTATGCCTATATATCATCGGGAAAAGGATTCACTCAATTTGAGACGAACGAAAAACTCTCGGTAGATGATCTGGATGTTGTCAAAAGCACTCTGCCTGCGGGTAACACCCGCAACAGCTCTTGAAAGAGCACCATGCATTCAAATATGTGGTCGAAAAATCGAGACACAATTGCCACCAATTCTCATAATGTCCAATATCGATACATAGCCAGCGAAAATTAAAGAAGCAAATGACAAGGCAGTAATCAGAGTTGGAGAAAGTCCAAGGATGACGCAGAACAAAGAGGGATGGCTTTAGCTCTCATTGACACAGACAGGTACATACAAATGACATGTAGGCAGGGGTGGATGGTAACTCGAAGAGGGGAGCAAAGGTGCTTAATTCATTGAGAAGTTGATGCCAGGGGATGAAATATGGTCACGATGCGTGAGACCGACATCTGCCAGAACTTGAGGACAAACCTTTCGTTTCGAGAAAGAGGCGGGGATTCTTAGCTGTAGTAGCATCTAAGACCCCTTCTCTCGATGTCTTTGTGCAGGAAATCTCAGATTTCAAATCAGAGTAAGAAATGAGGCCTCGCGGTGACTAAGCTCCGACCTCGATAGTCCAATCACGTGATAACCTTGACCATGATATAGAGCTTTTGATCCTTGTCGCTCCATTGTTCAATCTATCTTAATGGAATTGAAGGCGCTTCTCCTAAGCTCTTCAACTCCGTTGACTCGTCCATACACCCACTTCAAAACCATAGTGCTGCCCGTCATCAGAGCAGCTGAAATGATGCAAAGAAATAGTTTTTGCCAGGTGGAAAGCAGCTCAAGGAGCGGGTAAGGATACCTGCAAGGAGTGTCAACCATTGTGACCACCGTACGTCGAGCTGTTAGGATGTCCCACCATCCGTTCAGCGAGAAACAGTACTCAATCCAACCCCAGTACAAGAAGGCCAACACCGAGCCAAGCGTCATGGCACTGTAAGCCTTGATTGACCACGGAGGACTCAAGAGCATCAAGTCTAGTGTCAACATGACAGCCGGCATAGCGTGGAAGCCGAAGTCTGGAATGAATGGGAGCTCGTGCCCAGGAGGCACGACAAACCTTTTATCAACGGCGCGAAGGCCCCAGTACAGGATGCTGACGAGAACCTCCAGAGGTGTTGCGCATACCGAAAATATGTTTTTCAGGGTAAAGAGCTGTTCGCTGAGAGAAATATCTGCAAGGAGACCGACTCCGAATGTTATTGTGGATATCGTGAGCGCGATGAAGGTTAGGAACTGGTACGAGCCGCCGAATCCATTATGTAGAGGGTTCGTAATGTTAGGGAGCCACGAGAATGATGCCGCAAAGAACAGAAGCCCAGCCACGTGGGTGATGGCAGAGACGCTTCTCGGTGAGGAGGAGAGCCTCTGCAGAGCGTGTGATGTCATCGTTAGAAGCTGGAAGTAGATTATGTCAATGGACCTAACTGTCTACTAGCAAAGACGCGAGAGATATGAAGTATATAGTAGACCAAAGGACGAATACCGGAACTTCCGGAAGAAATGGTTTCAAGTGAATCAATCGGAAATTTTTTTTTGGAGGGGTGGGGCAGGGAGTTTGAGTGATTAGCTAAGATAGGAGATAGGACAGGGGCTAATAGTCGGTTCTTCCCTTTATTTTGCATTCGTTCATAGTCGGTAGAAAGCACCTACGAAGTATTATTCGGGTGCCTAAAAGTCTTTGAACAGGGGGTAGGGTCGGAGCACAAATGTTAGGGAGTCTGTAGGCCTAGCAAGCGACTGTCCTTTCAAGCCCAGTGATTTGACCCTATTTTACGACCCATGTTCACGGACTTTTCGGCACCCCGAGTAATCGTCCGCCTTAGGCCAGGCTGGTGTTGGGTAGGAAATAGGTTGAAAGGCCTAAGGTCGACAATTATAAGCGAATACCTACGAAATAAAGGGTAGCCGACTAACGTCCCTGCGTTGCGAAAAACCCTATGTGCCGAAACGACTTCATGGTTTGGGGGTCCCAAATCTCTACCACATAAATATATAAAGTTATAATTAGTTTGTTATTGTTCTTTAGTTATTTCTCCATAAGGATACAGTTTGTAGTAAGAAAAATACTATAGTTTAGTTGTCAGGGCACGGGTTCGGAACCCTGCCCAGACTCCCCGCTATATCATGTGATCCGCATCCGGCTTATATAGTCAGGGCTTTTCCCCCTCCTTTCTTCCAACTCTAGCTTTAGATCTTTGTATAATAGGCATTCGATCAATTGAGTTT
>AYLM01000781.1:0-38418 GCA_001625345.1 Cairneyella variabilis
ATTCGATCAATTGAGTTTTTACCCTTTTTGCCCGCGCCTTCACAATTTTAATCTTATATAATAGGGCTAGAAAGTCTCTGTAGAGCCATTTCATTAACGAGTGCCCGTATCTTTGCTATAGCAACGTCCTCAGATGATTCAGTTACGAAACCCTAAATTGAATTCCTGGACTGAGCACTAACTCGATCATCCTCTGACAGATATTTTCTAGCTCAATGTGTTACTGGTGTTCCTGTATTCATTTATGATACTATCTAAGATTGTAAGCCCTTACAAAGCACTTCTTTGAAAGGATATTTGCAGGCGATAGATATAGTTCTTCCCACACAACCCACCTCACCAATCCATTATTAGGAATTTTACCAACCGATACATACTCGTCGCAATTCCGCGCCCATGCTTGGAGGTCTTGTTCGATGAGAGAGTCCTTACCTTCGCCTACAAGAAACCTAAGGATATCCAAGACACGGAATATGGTCGTGCCCGAGTTTTGCTACAGTTTCTTAACGTCGAATATAGTAAGGCCGACTGCTTTATCTCGACCTCTCTCCTTCCATTTCTGCCCCGCTGTATGAATTGTCCATTCGGGTATTGGACTCGTTGATACGAAATATGTTTCTATCTTCTCTCCAATCTCTGTCTTCTTCTGTCTCTTGTTTAGATGTTCAGCTAAGAATGCTGCAAATTCATCGACGGAAAAGGTGCGTCTGAACTTGAGGTCGAAAGGCACATTTAGATCCGGGACGAATATAGGATGGCCGGCACCCACGTGCTTGTGCGCGCGGAAGAGAAAATCTGGATCGGAGGGAGTTGTCTCAATAGTATTGAGAACTGCAACAATATGTTAGCTTAGCCTTAGAGAGGCAAACGTGTAGTAGATGAACACTTAGTTTATATGAGCATATTCCTTATCCCTTTACTGCAGTATGGAGATCTGTCTCCCGCCCTTATGCACTAATATCTGCCAAGACTGACTGATAAGCGCTGGTTAAGGTAGAGAGCGTCTCTATCGTGGTCCTTAAATCATTGAGGGTATTCGTGCGCGGCGCCTCTGAAAGTTGATGTTGGACCAAACGGCATAGCTTATTTGATATTGATAGAGGGTCGCGAAACACGCTTCGTGATCCTGCCATACTTTGATGTAGAGCTTGGCTTCGATTCACGATATCATTTGGTTTCACGCTTAAGACGGCGGCTGAAGCGGGGTAAGACCTAGTGCGGGGGTTGGCCGCTAAGCTAGTATTTCGATCATCAATTGCCCTCCTTGTTTTATTTTACCTACCACACAATGCCTTCAATAGATCATCATCAGCTAGCACAACTAGCATCAACCGTCGCAAGGTAGAGTAAGTCTCCCAGTCGTGTGCTGATTGCTTATATGACCCAGCCTGCGATCAGGAAAGTACTCGGATTTCACGATACGTTGCTCTGATAGTGCTCTCATCCGCGTACATCGTGCAATTGTCTGCCCTAGATCGCCGGTGCTCTCTGCTGCTATCGATGGCGTATTTAAGGTACGGTACCAAGATCGGAGCTACTAAATCTTTATGGATCTGAAGCTAACTTGATAAGTAGGAAGCTCTCTCGAAAGAAATCTTTCTCGAAGAGGACGAACCTCTGATTGTTGCGAAAATGATCGATTTCCTATACTGCTTGGACTATGATGATCATCGCCTCGACGCCGGGTTCCAATTTCAGGGAGACATAGAGAACATTCCGGCCGTGGATGAGACTGCCGTCGCGGAACAACCTCCCGGGCTCAACGCCTCATCCTTGCTTGTCAACGCAAAAACTTATATCATCGCAGACAAATACGACATTCAGTCGCTAAAAGAGTGGGCTGTGACTAAGTATAAGGAGGTGTTGCCAGCAACGTGGAATAGCACCTCCTTTATAGAGAGTGCTGGCCTCATCTTTGAGAATACTCCAGAGAGTGACCGGATGCTGCGAGACGTCATAATTCGAAAGGCGAGTGAAAATGCTAAAGCACTATTTAACCGCGGCGAGTTTGTAGCGCTACTACAGAACCATGGTGATTTTGCAGCAGAAGTTTTGAGAGACGTTGTGTTTAGCCCGCCAGACGATGGACGCGAAGTGAAAGCCGATGATTGGGCGGGGTTTAGAATGACGAAGAAAGATAAGAAGAAGATTCGTTTTAGCAGTCTGGGAGAGGTAGAGTAGGCGTGACCTAGCATTAGTAGATGCTTTGGTAATGACTGTAATCTGATCTAAAATCAATTAAAATCTAACACAGAACAGTATTCTATTAAGTCCCGACGCTCTAATCTTATGTTCCGCCTCTTCTAATTCTTGACCGGGTGGTCTTTTCCCGAGAACCTAGGTTAATACATTCCGCTTTAATTCGTCGACCCAAGGCCGCTTTAGCCACTGCTTCCTTAATATCACACTGTTTTTATGCCTCAACAATATCCTTATAGCTCATAACTCGTACGCTACTTGCTCCTATTGCTTTAATGGACTTACGAGCGGTCTTTTCATTATTTTATTTAAAGGAGCAATAGGGTTTAATGTTGAGATTTTCGTGGTTTAGGTGAAAGTGTCAGCTTTACTACAGGATTTTCGCCTCGCAGATGTTAGATTGAAAAAGCTGGGCGTTCCTGCCTGACTGTTTCTCATCTCCACGTGACTTAACTCGATGGTAATTAACTCTAACCACGAATCCTCTGATCTGTGTTATGTGCAAGGTAGTAGGTAGACTACCATGATAGAAAGATATTTGTAAACTAATAATTAAAGAGTTAATTGATCGTAGGTGGCCATTTATAGTGCTTCTATTCCCTGAACTGCCACGCATCGCACCATACACTAGCGGCCGCTTCCGAGCCATTAAGCGAGGCCTAGTAGGCTAATCAGGTCTTTGGATTTTACTAAATCAAGCAAGAAGGGGTTATATTGCTTCTATCTATAATATTCATTAAAACAAGATCTAACTATATATGGTGATATACTGCACTATTTACAGTCGTACTAGGAAGTTTTCCGGACGCTTTACCGCCTAGCATTTGTGAAAGCATGGGCAAAAGGGTAAAAACTCAATTGATCGAATGCCTATTATACAAAGATCTAAAGCTAGAGATAGGATAAGGGAGGGGGAAAGCCCTGACTATATAGCCGGATGGCGGATCAAATGATATAGTGGGGAGTCAGGGCAAGGTTCTGAACCACCGCCCTGACCGAATTCGCGGTTTCAATCCTATGCAGCTTGGCGTACCCTTCCTAACCTATATACTTCTAATAATATAATCCCTCTGAAGGTTTTAAGTAGCCCAATTAAGAACAACTTCTCGTCCCAATTATATATATTTTAGCAGTGATATTATTGTGTTCTATAGCTTGAATCAACTATAATTAAGACACGTTAGTAATAAATATATTAAAGTATAATAAAGCAGTATGAAAAAGCACTTCGCTAAATCATAAAATAGTTTATAAGTAGGGCCATACTCGCTCTTCACGCGTAAATTATTAATATTGTGTAAATATAAGCTTTTCAGCTCACTTTAATCGGCGGCAAAACTAGCATATTTAGTTCTTTCTTACTTCGCGTCTAATCATCTCTTCAAATATTCGCTCTAAAATCGACCAGTGGCACCCAACACCAGCTCCCAATGTATCTTTCCAAACTTCAAGGAATCTGATCCTCCACGCACACTCCTACAAATCAGCTGCTCTACTTTATCTCCAGACTCCTGGGTCCTCCCGGTAGCTCCGATCTAGCAAATCAGATTGCTTTCACAATGACACATGAGGTTTTCATGCACCTCAGCGGTCTGATCGATCACCTCAGAACTGCTTCGTGGCCTCTCTTAATCGCCTCTACCGAGCTGGTAGATCTTGGTGATCGGGCGACTGCGATTCAGATATTCGACGAGATTTTCGGACAAAGAAGGACAGTGACAGCGTTAAGAACGCGAGACTTCTGCGTCAATTGAGTCTGGAAGGTCAGAGAATCTGGATTGAGTTGGAATTAGATGGACTTGGTTCATGAATATCCGGGAGAGTGCTTGTCGATCTGAAACTTCCGCGGAAATCGCGATTCGGCAACATCTCAAAGGTCCTCAAAAGTCCAAATTCGAAAAGTCTATGAGTCTATCCAAATCTACTCTATCAAGGAATCTATTCCGAAATAACTCTTCACGGACAGCACTATTCGATCGCTTGTTCCCCAACCACACTCGGATTCTCCTCCTTCCACCTCGCCACCTTCAACAGCTCATACACCGTCGTCATAACCGGCACCGCAACACCCAACTCCTTCGCTCTCAAAACCGGATCCCCAAGAATAACCTCAAACTCCATTGACCTCCCAAACTCCCTATCTAGCAACATACTCGGCTGATACTTACTCGACTCCAGACTCCTAGTCGCCATCTGCGTGACAATCTCGTCTGGAAACTCATGACCATCCGCCCTCGCCACCGCTAATATCTCCTTCATAATTGGGATCACCAGCGTCTCGAGTGCTCCAGAGCGTAATACCTCACCAACATTGATCTGCATGAGCGCGCAAATGGTATTGAACGTACCGTTCCAGAGCAGCTTCTGGTACCGCGCTTTCGGCATATCGGGTGCGAGGGTACACTCTTTTGCGCCGCCGGCGTTGTACATATCGATGAATGTCTGCGTTCGTTCCAGTGATATGGAGTCTGGGACTCCGGGGTGGTAGTGTGGGCCGATTTGCAGGATGTCGGAACCGGTGTGCTTTACTTTCCTTTCGCCTTCGGTGAACGAGCTGATTATGGAGACGGCGGACATGCATACGTTGGTGGGGAAGGCTTTGACGACGGGGTCTTGGATGTTGAGCCCGTTTTGGATGAGGACGATGGCTGTTACCGATGGTGTGACCAAAGGTGAGATGAGTGTGGCGACGCTGTATTTGTCAGGAACCTGTTTGGTGGATAGGACGACATAGTCGTAGCGTTCTCGTCCTGGTTCTTGGGGTGTGGATGCTCCAGTGGGGAGGAATGGTGAACGGGAGAACGTGCTTGCTGCTGGGGCAAAGGCGGCGTCGGTTACAGTTGCTACGACTATATATTCATTCATATTAATCTCAAATCTCATCAAATTTAGATTACTCTACGTCCTTAAAATCTCAAAGTGTTACATGAAACAAGTGAACATACCTCTACTTGGTCTCCACCCCTCCAGCAGTCCGTGATCAACACTCTCTATATCCCACCCCTTATCCCTCACAACCTCACACTTCGACCTCAATACAGCCGTGACCTTCGCTCGCCCAGATTTCTCTAGCATCACGGCGGCGATGGTTCCCGCGCCACCACTACCGATGAGACAGATGTTGAATTCTTTCTCTCCGCTGTTCCGCCGCGACCGCGAATAGAGAGGCGAGAAGGACATTTCCTTGACTTTAGCTCGATATCGAAATGAGAGCTCAAGGGTGAGTTTGGGTTTGAGTTGACAGATCTGAGGATTTGGGCGTTATCATGCCCAGCGCTTGGGTATCGACGGTTAAAGTGGGGTATTGTCTCGGGTCCTCCAAGCTAAAATTGAACTTTTCAAAACTTTGATAAGTTGCTCCAGAATTATTTTGCTCTGAGAATGAAGTCAAAATCGATCTGAAAGCAAGCTCCATGCGATGGGTTTGAAAGATGCAGCATGAGATGCAGCAAACGTAGGAGTGCGCGGGCCCCCACCCTTTTCCCCACTCGCAAGACCGGCTCATGCACGCCAGTTTTCAGGGGTCTTCGCTAGGCGCTTGCCCCCACGATTTCTGCATTAGGCATCCCGAATACTTTTCGGATTCATGCATATCATTGCAACAGGACGTACGATATTTATGGCACTTGAACGTTTTCTGCACCTGGACGTTATCAATCAAGAGCTGCGTCATTGAGTTAACTGATACAGTCAGTATATATCGCTCTTTGAAATGATACAAGTCCAGTTCCAGCTTGTTTGAGGCCGAGTCACGGGAACGAACTCTGTCCCCTGATTGGCTATGGCAGAATAGATTATACGCACATACGTTGTATGACTTGAAAATTAAGTGATTTAAGCAACTTCAGAGTGGAAGCTCAACAATTAAATTGGTAAGTAAACGTAAAACCTCGAATCCCAAATTCTCCTCTGCACCAGCCTTGTGGCTGAAGGTTCCCTGCTTGCTTTTTCACTTTGCTCACCGAATAAAGGTAGGGTATCTATTCTGACACAAACTTTTGTGAGCCTTCATCCTTGATCTCCTCCTCATTCTCTGCCATTGCTCCCTGCTGCTCACCTTTAGCCTCTCTCAGCTCCTGTTGCAACTGGACACAATGGTTGTGGTAATGCTCAGCGTGAGAGCGGGCTTATTCAAGCTCATGGATCAGTGACTCATTACTTTTGCGTAGATCCGATATGGTATCTGGGTACTTCTAGTGCTCCGACGTTGTCAAGGGTCTCAAATAGACTGTCAAACAAGCTCACGAATAATAAACCTTACTCAAAATAATAAGCTTGAGAGTCGCTTCTGTGAGTCTAAGACAATGATGATGCGAATAGTATGTGCTTTCCACCCATTCTTCAATAAATCCCCTGGTTTGCCTCAAGGGCAATCACAAAGGCAGTGAGTCAAATACTCAAGTTTAAGGAACTCAACTATTTATTGGTGCAAAGGTCAACGATCTAACCAATCTCAATAACGCCCACCAAGTATGATTACAGTCCCGACTTTCTGCTTAGCGCATCATGTAGCCAAATGCTTCCATTCTGGCTCTCTCAATGGCATCCAACTGTTCAGCAGCGAGTTGCTGTTTCAGATGAGCAACAAGCGCGGCTTCTTCCCTTGCTTCCCCTTCTTTCCTAAGGAGATATCGTAAGTCCAAGATCGTTGCTCTTCAAAAGCGGTCTCTTCTCATTTGTGCCTCAGTCCATGGTCGCTGATTCCGAATAGCTTCGCGTCTCCGCCACTCATAGACACGATGCTGGTGACGCTCCTGTGCCCGAGCCTCATATCGCTCTTGGACTAGCATTTCCAAAATAGCTCGTTGATCCATGTTGTACTTGTTAAACTTTTGGAAGTCGAAGTGTTGCACGATTTTCTCGAACTTTAATAAGTCCAGAAGCGTATTGAATTTGTCAGTTGTTGTTGCTGTGGTGAAAGAATTGGCCTTTTTTTTCTTTGAGTAGATGTAGAAGGAACGAAGATCGTCCTGGGGGAGGTTTCGCCGGTTTTATAGATCCCAGCAACTTCTTCCGCCGCCGTTTGCACTCCATCTGCGATACTCGTGCAAAGAGAAATGGCATTGTAAGAGACCCCTGTGATCTTCAGCTCCCGCTCTGAAAGGATACCACAGGTAGCTGCGACCGGTCGGACATCAATTATTCCTTCTGGAGGGAGTCTTTCAGCCTCCATTCTGGTGAGACACGGGCAGCTTGCTCGGCTTTCTTGACGTCTCGAATTTCCTGCCACGGCTTCATGGGGATACCTGCCATCGCTGAAAGCATTTCAGAAACTTTGGAAGCATGGAAGAGACGAGAAAATGCGACTTGGAAGAAGCAGAGATTTTGAGATGAAATTTGCTATGGAAGACCCAAGTCCAGAACAGAGGATGCTAGGGTGTAGGTTCTGATCATCTAATCAGATCATGCACTGGCATGCAGGACTTGACGGGATTGCTCTGGAAATTGAGCAGAACACCTTGTGCAATTGCTGTCCACTTCTCTAGGAAAGACCGTTGAAGTTGAGTTCCTTAAGTTCTTACGCTTAGCCGAATGTAGTAAGAAGTAGCTTAAAGAAGAAAGATCACCCCTCACTGATAGCATAGATAAAGAAGGGAACAACAACCTTCATCCCACTTTTGCACACATCCAAGCTCACGAATGATGCTCACTTCCTGCACCTACAGATTGAGCCTCACGAACTGATTACTAGAGGAACGAAGTTGCTTAGAAATGAGGCACTTTCGTCGAACGGTGACCAGTGGTGAAGGCGGATGTGGCACGCACTAGATACCCTCCCACATATCCTTCCAGCTCGAACCTCGGAGTTTACGGTCACGCTATCAGTTTCTCTGCCTCTTGAAGTTCATCCGTCGCGATTAGATACCATTGATAGCCCGACCCTGCATAAGCTCCATTGCGGAGAAGTCTAGCGACCAATGGGTGGCAAAGTGCTCACCGATATCTATATCCCACCCATGGCATTAGTATCAGATGCATATTTCCATGTATCATAGGTGGGCAGGAAGATAGGAGCAGGGCACAGTTCCAGACTTCTACTTGATGCTCATCATTTCGCTGTCTCTATATCTGAGCTCCGTCTCTAGAAAACCAGGACGCTGAGAGTATTGTAACTCTTTCCAGCAATTGATATTCCGAGCTTTTCACAATGGCGGATATTGAGAAGAAGCCTTTGCCACTTCCGGCTCACGATATAGCTCCAACTGAAAAAGGCACGACGACAGGATTTCCGGATAAAATTCACGACGAGCACTCTGATATCGGTTTCGATCTCTTTGAACAGTCACGGCAATATAATATCGAACAGCTCGAGATCGATGCCATCAAGGTCCGGCGGAAGCTGGACTTCATCGTGTTACCTATGGTATGCTCTTTAAGTACCTTTTCTGGCTCGAACTCGATCGACTGATATTACCCAGATGATGATGACCTATATGCTCAGTTTCTTGGACAAACAAACGTATATTTCTCAAAATGCACATACCATTGGCAGGAACGGGCACTTGCTAACACTGAGTGACTAGTTTAAACTACTCAAACGCTTACGGCTTGCAAAAAGACACCCACATGAAGGGCAACGACTATTCTTGGGTATCATCTGCGCTCTACTTCGGATGGCTCATCGGAGCTTACCCGTGGAACGTCGCACTCCAGCGCTTTCCCATCGGTAAACTTCTCGGCGGTATGCTATTCGTCTGGGGCGCAATTTGTATGCTCCAAGCTGCTGTATTCAACTTCTCTGGCTTCTTTGCCATTCGATTCTTCCTCGGGATGGTTGAGGCTTGTATCTCGCCCGCCTGGGTCCTCCTGACATCCATGCTATGGACTCGAGAAGAGCAGCCCCTGCGAACTTCATTCTGGCTGTCCGTGAATGGCATTTCCTCTATCATTGGTGCTCTTCTCTCGTATGGTCTGGGACATGTCAATGGGTTAGCTGTCCCAAATTGGAAGCTTATATATTTGGTATGTTTCCCCCTTGCAGGTCTCTGCCTGATATGGCTGACCTCGAGTACAGGTCGTTGGAGCCATCACAGCAGCATGGAGCTTCGTCATACTATACTATCTCCCTGACGGTCCTCACAATGCCAAGATGCTGAGCGAGTACGAGCGCGTCATCGCCGTCTGGAGAATCTCCAAGAACCAAACCGGACTCAAGCACACCAAAATTCTCCCATACCAGATCACTGAAGCATTGACCGACCCCAAGACCTACCTTCTTCTTGTCATCGCAGCATGCCTTGGCATTCTCAACGGTGGAGTGACCAACTTTATGAGTTCATTGATCGAGGGTCTCGGATACGACGCGCTGAAGGCTACGCTCTTCCAGACTCCGTCCGGCGCCTTTGAGCTTATCATGGTCATTGCGCTTGGCTATGTTTCGACGATCAATAATATGATTGGGGTGACCGTCATCCGTAAGTCTTGTTCACTTCGCTGTCCAAATTTCTACAGAGTAGTCGCTGACCTGGATTCCACAGTTGGCTGTCTTCCAGGTCTGGCTGGTCTTGCCGGCCTCATGACTATTAGCCTGGACCACCAGCTTGCACTGGTAGGCTGTTGTTGGCTCCAAGGTATTCTCGGCTCCCCTATCATCCTGACCTGGACTTTACCAGCTTTAAACGTCGGAGGTCATACCAAGCGTTCCACCATCCTTGGCCTGTACTTTGTGTAAGTGAATCCCGTATCCCATTTCAAGACTTCGTTCTGACTTACGCTCCCAGCTTCTACTGCGGCGGCAATATAGCCGGTCCCCATCTCTTCTTCCCAAAAGAGTCGCCACGCTACTTCTCAGCCATCAAAGGCCTCCTAGTATGCTACTGCATCGCTGCCGGAACGCAAGTCATCTACACCTCGCTTTGTTATCTTGACAATAAAATGAGAGATAAGAAGGGTTTGCGCGCGAGCACCGTGCAAGAAGCTATAGAGGGATTTGAGGACTTGACCGATAGAGAGAACGTGCATTTCAGATACAAGCTATGAGCGCATATGATCAAGTAGGGATGCTTTTCAATGAAAATATCAACAGAACGATAAAATACGACCTTAGATACTTATATAGATAAAATAATATACATTTTACCAAACTTCTCTATATAAGCGGGTCTGCAACAGCAAGCTCTCTCAAACCCAAGTCAGACATAATCAATTCCCTCGTCAAACTCTCTACCCTCCTCTGAACCTCACGTCCAGGCATCTTCCTCTCCCCAGCCTGCTCACCCATCACCTCCAGCACTCTCTCAAAACCGCTAGGAGTATGCAAATTCAGCATCTTTGCACTTTCGCTTACCACCTTGTAAGCCGCCATGCTCCCCCTCGGCACAAAAATCAACGCTCCTTTCGCTGCCGTTTCCATTTTATCCTCGAGCAAAAACCTCACCTTTCCATCCAAGATATAAAACACCTCATCAACGCCATCAAAGATCCGAGGTGCTGTACCGGCTCCTTTGGGTAATTCCACTTCAATAATATTATACGAATTCCCCGTTTGCTTACTATCCGCCAGCACGCTCCAAAGCCCGCCCTTATACCAGTACGCAGGCATCTCCTCCGCCTTCGCGATATACGGGAACACTGTCGCGCCAGGCGTAGCCTTAGTGCTCATTTTCTCAGCATTAGGAGGGTCTTTGAATGGCATGCCCAGGACAGCGGTTTGTCCATATTGCGCCGCGAGGGTATCGACGAGATGTGGTGGAGGGAGAGGTACGCCTGGTGGTGGAGGCACGTTGGAGTCTGCCGGGTGAGCAATACCGATAAGGAGCTGCTCGAAGCCGGCTGGAAGGTAGAAGTTCAGGAGTTGGGTGTGAGGGGCGTCGACGGTGAAGGAGTGTTCCGTGAGGCGGGGGATGTTGATGAATGTTCCTGCCGCGGCGGTCAGCTAAATGTCATGCTGAGTGAGTTGAAAGAATTACCTGGTCCTGCGACCATTCCGTGAATGCCGCCAGCATTGAATGTACACTGTCCGGAAACAACGTAGAGACCTTCGTCTTGGGTATGAGTGTGGGTTTGTGGACCTCCAGTCTTGTTCTTTCCGGCGTGAACGATTTGATCAAGGAGCGTGAAGCTATTATTTGTCTGCACACCTGTGGCCATCACTTTCCATAGATTCCCGATTTGCCAGTATCCTGGTGCTGTATCGCCATGAGTAATGATTGGTCTGATGGGCACTCTAGCTCTGAGCGACGAATGGAACGTTCGTCGGGTGACTTGAGAGCTTCTTGAAAATTGAAAGCATGAAGATGCTACCTGCAGCTGCTTGGCTGAGCCAATTGGCCGGTGGAGGATTTTCCTAATGCTAGTTGGTTGCATTTTGCTGTAAACCTTTGACTTCAAATTTAAAGACGGAGATAAAACGAACAGAAGATATTCGAATGAAAGGAAGCAAAACTCAGCTTAAGGTCCGAAGCTCAGAACTTTCTGATAGCTTTATAGCTAGGATCCTCGTCGAAAAAACACCCGAGCCCCTGTGCTTTGACTGGATTTTGTTTCCATTCAACAGATCAGATCATTTGCTTGGAGATGTGGCAAGATCTTAGTATGCCACAACCGAGCGCTGAGTGTTCGCATCGCATCGAAATTCTGTGACGTCAAGGGTTTATCCCGAGGTCCTAAACGACTTGCCCCAGACAGCCAGTACTGTGCGCGGGAAATATAAAATGATGCACAAAATAAAACAACTTGATATCATAATTGCAGTGTGATGCTCGGCTGCATGGCTTCTGCCAATCTCATAAGTCGCTTGCAATAGTTTTAACCTATATGTCGAGGTATCTACTAAGTACCTGGGTAGGTAGGTACCTTAGGGATTTTATTCCAAAATATAGCAGGGGATTAGGTAAACAAAGTACCTATATTAACATAATACTGTAATAAATAAACACTTATGTAACTAGGTATATAAATTATCTAGATGCATGCCCAGGTATCAAATACCAAGGTAAGCGAGAGGAGAGTTCTAAAGCTAGATAGTACTTTTCTCAAGGAGGCCTAGAGTATGCAGCTAGGATTATCCCAGCAATCTTCATTGCTAGTAATCAAAAAGTGTTGAGAATGATTGTAAAGTGCTTCTTATTGCTACAACCGTTGTGGGTTGCACATTCAAATCTTACTCGCTTCGTCTTGACTCATTGTATCAAGAAGCTCACAAATCTGCTCAGCTACAAACTCTGGACCGCCCTTCTCTTTAATAAGCATATGACCAAGTCCCTTTGCAATAATTGGTCCTCTGCTCCTAGCTGGGTCTGTAAGCTTGGTAAGGCCTTCAGAATAAGACTGCCAATAGGGGTCAAAATATTTTTCTGACATTATCGATGGAACTTTGAGAATCTGGCCAAGTGTCAGCACCTCCTCCTCAAATCTATGCAGGTTCCTGATGCGAAGAATACGCACTTTCTCGATGGCCATTACGTAGACCGCAGGATCATTCCGAATGACCGTCACATACGGCCTTCTTCCTCCTGGGCCCACTAGCTTTGGCTTATCCGCCAAAGGCAACAAGGCTGGTAATGTGCCCCGCCATATTCCTTCTTTGTTTGGGCTGTCTGCGGCGTATCCGACTTGAAACTTCTCTCGTGTATCAGAACACATAGCCGCGGTGATGCCCTTGGGTAACTCTCTCTCGTCAAAGCCTGGAGATTTGGGATCGGGAAACACAGATATGGTATCTGAATTTGCTAACGTGGAGTCCATAAGAAGAAGGGCAGAGACAGTGCCGGGATACGCATCTGTATAGAGGCGTGCGATGGCACAACCCAGAGAGTGCGCTATCATGATAACCTTCAGCTTTTCAATCGGAACCCCTAACTTCATGGGAGCCACTTTGGCAATAAGATCATGGAGATCGTGGGCAGCTCCCAGACAGTCTCGACCGTGATGCTTGGGTCGACCTGGAATATCGGGATACCGGTCTTTACTGGCTCCTAGACCCGGACGGTCGTAAGCCAACATTGGTGGGGACTCGGGGCGGATTGCGAGAAGGGAGCTGATCGTGGGATAGAAGATGGTTTGCGGGTTGTCTATGCCAGTGAGATATACGATGAGGGAAGATTTGGGGATTTGGGGTTGTGGCTGGGAAGGAACGAATGTGCAGCTGAGACGCATGGGGTGGGGGCGATTGAGAGGAATGGAGAGCTTTTCCATGGTTTGAATAGCTTCAGTGGTATATGTTCAAAGCTCGAAGAGTTTGCAAGTAGTGCGGTGTTTGACCAAGGCGTTGTAAGAAACGAGAGACAATGCCGAAGTCAACGTTGACAAGTACCATACATTTATATTATAATATGTAGGAGATCAGCACTAGCACTCGCCAAATTTCTTACACAGGTAAGGATATACTCGCGTGATGTGCCCAAGCAAGCATTTCTCCTGGCGCAAGACTTCAAGTGAGAGTTGAGAGGTGAAGAAACCAGGCTTATGCCTAGATCTCCGGTCCATCGTCTTGACCACACGAATAAATTGGAGAAGAATGCAAGAGCAGACGCTCACCTCGGCAGTTGTTGCTCTTCTCTCCAATCACAGTGGCACTCCTCACAGGGTACGATGCAGGTGAGACTGTGTAACGGTGCTGCTTACGTTGCAGCTAATAGACAACACGTGACCATCAATTCTCAAAGGATTTATATCTCCTGTAGTCACGTAGGATGAAAGTTTTAACCTTCTGATACTTCTGAAAAGAGAAGATGTGGAAGCTGATACAAACAGCAGGGTCGATGCAGTGCGTGATCCCTTTGCATGTCCAAGTATTTATCTCTCCAAGGTAACTTTTCTTCTCCTCGCATCCCTTTTCTTCTTTTTCATGCTTCTGGACCGCAGTCAATGTTCTTGCATGCAGATATATTTGCATTTGTAAAGCGATCTCCTGTCTTAACTGCAAGTGCAAGGCCGTGACCACCTTGCATCCCACGTGCAGTCCAATCCTGAGAATAGAGTTGAGCGCAAGGCTGGGACATCTGGGCCAATTTTTAAATGCGAAGATGAGAAAGTCTATCTGTCCGCGTTTCGGATTTGGATTGGGTTATTGGGGAGCAGCTAATTAATATTGCCCTCCCTAACTTGCTGAAACTAACCGAAGCGAAAGGGTGACGGTCTAACTGTTACTAGTCATCGTCACCAGTCTAATGAGAAATTCCATTCTAGTCTATCGCTTGTGTCAAATAACTTCAATCCGCAATCTACAGAATTCCGCTTCCTGATTTTCGCTCTTACTATCCCCCCCTGAATAAATGTTAATTCTGACGATTGTGGATAGCCTTCCAGGGTGTACATCTAGGGTCTATAGCGAATAGGAAATCCGAGATCACGATAGTTTGGGCCCTTACAGGCTTCTTGAACCTTCTATCGCCACCCTGAATCCACTAAAACTAGGTAACTAGCCGGGAACCTCACCACTTAGAGGCCTCCCATCAATCCTCCGCCCCGCAAATCGACAGAATTAACATTTATTCGGGGGGAGGGGGGGGATAGTAGCCCAATGTTGCCTGTCAAACCATGCATTCTGCCAGAATTTCAGTTGCTCTAATGAACCCGCACCCTTTCACTACCTTCGTCCTGCTAAGTTGATCTCATCTCCTACTAAACTGACGAAGCTTCTTTCTAATGCAGAGCACTGTAAGAGAAGCCAGTTCTTCCAGTCAAAGTCACGTGAGTTCGCCTACTTCCGAGTGGCTAAATTCTTTGTTTTTGGTGGGGGGAGAGGAAATGGGTGATTAGCTGAATACTCCATTTGCTCAGGCCCCATCTAATTTACGAAAAAAGGAGCTTTGTACCTCTGTGCGCAGTCATCAATGGCTTTTGTGCTGAACTTGAGACGCTTGAACCCACTTGGAACATGACCCTCAAATAACTTGCAGGGATATTCGCGATGCAGCGAATCAGTGCGCATCGCTAAGCCTCAGAGAGGAGCCTTATCACCCCAGAAATGCTAACTTCGCCTCAAGGGCCCCGCAAACGGTGCCCAATTAACCTTCACCATCGTAATTTGAACGCCTATCACATGGGTTGACATCGCATTTTGATAATCCTCGAACGGGAACGAGAACGAGAACGCGACCGAGGGGCACAGTAATGCTGTGCTTCAGATACGGTTAGCAAAAGATGGCTGAACTTCAGATCTCTAAACTGCTCCCTTCTTCATCCCGGTCCTGATTTCTGAAATGTACAAAACACCCTCACGAGGGATTCCAGCCATTAGAAATGACTTCCAACGATTCTGAAGGTATGCAAGTCGACAACAAAGACCAGCCGGGACTAGAAGTCGTGCCTACGACGGAGCCATCGATGAAGGCATATTCTTCAAGTCCAGAAGCAGTTCCAACACTCGAGTACTATGCCTCAAAGCCACTGCCTGAACCGTATCCGGGGCAATCGGACATCCTCTTAGGGACTGAAGATCAGTATGGAAAGCACATCGCCGACCAGAGGAGAAATGACAGAATATGTGGTTTGAGAAGGCCATATTTCTGGATACTCTGCGTTGTTGTGGCTTTGATTGTCATCGGTGCAGCTGTAGGGGGTGGAGTTGGTGCTACGCAGGGAAAGAATAACAATAAATCCGTTTCGAGGTATGGATACTCTTCTAATGATGAGACCAAAAGGCCAACATCACCATCTCTACAGCTCAGCAGCAACATCCTCCTCATCAATCTTAAGTGCAACTTCGTCCGCACCTTCCGCAACATCCTCTTCTTCATCAATTCCAAGTGCAACGTCGTCCACACCTTCCGCAACATCCTCTTCTTCATCAATCGCAAGTGCAAAGTCGTCCGCACCTTCCGCGACCTCCTCCGTCAACACATCTCCCTCGCCCTTCCCCGACTCCGGCCTGATCGACATCAATTGTCCCAGCCTCGATTCATCTACCTACAACTCCACAGTTTCCGGCACGACATATGAATTCCAGCTCCATTGCGGCACGAACTACGTCGTCAATCCATCCGCAATCGAAGGCTTCAACATCACCACTATCGATGCTTGCATGGACAAGTGCGCTACATATAATGTTTTGAATAACGGCGGATGCGCGGCCATAACTTTCCAAGCAAATTTGACGGATGCTGAGCAGGACCCCGAGCAGAGGAGAAACTGTTGGTTAGCAAGTACGACGGCTGGAGTGATCTTGGGCGGGGGTAACTACATTGCGAGTGGTGCTATTACAGGAACGAGCTGAGCTCTGGAAGCTGAGATTTCCGATATTGACATGGCATTGGGTTTGGAGTTGATGCGAATTGTTTTCCCTCATGTTCTTTGAATGTTTCTATACCCATTTGTACATTCTAATTATGCTTAGAGAAGTGACAGAGCGTTTGAGGTTCTGCATTCGCCCAATGAATATTTTTGGGGCCTTTCCCAGTGAGTTTATTTTTTCGGTCATTCAGGAACACCTCAAATCTGTGAATGTCTCACATTCATGAGTACTTCAAGCCCACGAGTGTTTCAAGTGTTCATGGGCAGAGGGGACCAGAGTTTAAAAATCATTGATCTATTATACTTCCTTACCCATCAATATGAAGTTTGACGCTGGAAAAGCCTATTTGGCTTCTGTAGTCCCCTTTAAACATACTGTCCGCATCGAGACTCAGTCTTCCCAGGAGCCACATCATCAGATGTCACTCCTCTCCAAGCATTCTGTGAACGTTTTGCCCTACAGTGAAGTAGCATGCGAATCATTCAAGGGCAAAGATAGCGAGTCAAACAATCTCGAACCTCTCCCATGGCTCCGTATCTTCGAGCAACTCCATATTTCTTTCACTAATCACCTCACTTTCACAATTCTCACAATCGGACACCTCACTCTCGTCGGTGTCGTACTGCTTCTCAAAACCTGTCTCCTGATCTGGTCGCTGTCCTCTCTTCCATCATCCAGACTTCTCAAAACCCTGCCCAGAACCCCACCTACCAGAACTCGCTCGGGAACATCTCTACTCGCGACCGCCCCGGCAGCCACCAAATTCCCATTTCCCATTCTAACACCAGGCAGGATCTTCGCTCCAAGTCCAAGCCAGCAATCATCACCAACAACAATTGGTTTCGCATGACTCCCACCAACCCTTCGCTCCTCTCTTCTACCTTCTGGCATAAGCTCATGCGTATCTGTGCACAAGATCACATTTGGTCCGAGGCACGTTCTTGATCCAATGATCACGGGCGCGGAGTCGAAGATAGATATACTATTCTCTCGTATTAGTCGAAGATTTCGCTTGCTTGCAAGGGGTAGTGTGGGAGGGTATCTGGACAGAGCCAAAACACCTCACCTATGTCACGACTGTAGTAGCTCCTAGGCTACTAATAATAATAGAACGAATAAAGCAGCGCGCATAAGTATAATATAAATAAATTGAATAGTCACTTGAGGAATATGAAGGGGGAAAAAGTCCTTGATTGTTGTAATGTAAGAAGCGAATGCTAATAAACTACTAATCACGTGCCATAACTAGCGCAATCACATGACGAGTAAGAATCTTATTGTCATGTGACCTCCGCTGAAGGTGGCGGAAGCAACGAAAACAAGATGTAGCGGTGCGCCCCGCCACAGTAGTTAAGCGAGAGAAGGGCAAGACACACTGTCGATTCATATACACCTCATCTCCAATGAATATGTTGCAGCCCCACGTGCAGAAAAATGTGCCTCAAAATTTGACTCCTCGCCCAGGGAACTGAGGAATGAATGTGCAATTGCCATGCGATCCTCTTTGAGACTATAGAGAGTGCTATGTGGTGAGATGGCAGGGTCCTTGAGAGTGGCGAGTTTGCGCTTGATGTAGAGTTTGTGGGATTCCATGACGAGACAGTTGCGTGCTGTATAGCTTTGAAGGTGTCGGTGTGTTGGCGAAGAAGATGATAATCAGGTGCCTGAGGGTGTACAACTTCTTTCCAGAGATCATCTTCTGGAACTCATGGCTCCAAGGAGCATGAGGCACTTTCTTTATTAGAGATATAATGTTTTGATCCTTGGTAGTTGCAGCCATATTTACTTCGGCCCTAAACGGCTGTTCTTGGAGTTGATGGAATGATGGGGAAGTGAAAAGCTGCTGCACACCTTTTTTATCCTCCAGAGAAAATGATTGTAATTGGCTCGTTCAAGGGGTGAGTCCAATGGTGAAAACACTGTGAATGATTTCGGTATTGCCAAGAAATGCTTTTGGATATCAGTGAGGGGGAAAAGAGTTATGATATGGCTGATTTATTCTACGAAGTCCTCGATCGAATTGTGATATATGGAGAGGTGTGACTGGTCCACTACTTAGCCCATTCCGAGCTCAGGAATAAGTTGGCGGCTTCAATGATCCAGGTAACTACTAAATATTAATAAAGCTAATATTGGCAATGGTTTCTAATTAGGGGTGCAGCCAGAATAACATCGGATCTAATTGAGAAGGGCGAAGCCTGACGACTGCCAAAATGCGCTGATGCACTGATAATCAGATAGAAGTGTGTCCAGGATTTGAAGAAACTTGCAGATAGAAATATCTCGACACCAATTCCACCGTCGTTGAGCGGAATAATTGCAGGAAGATGAAAAGTCAAAATCCTTCCCCGTGTATCTTCGTACAAGAAGACAAGCCACATTGCAATCTCGTTTGTTGTTCCCTTCCGGTCTTCTCTCTGCACAAAACATGTCCATCCTTCTCAACGTGATTCCGGATATGCTTCACCCATTGGGAAGGGAGCATAATTTTGAGGTTATCCCATTACGGTGCCAGAAAATGGTGCATCTGAGCAATAAAGTGTGGTACCCTGTAGCGGGGGAGGTGATCCGTGATGCGATGTGACATGCTCTTACTAGATTGTTATGCAGACCGAGAAGGACCCGCCGGAAGCTTTCTGGGAAAAAGTGCGCTATGGAAGAAATCTTCGGCTTGATATTGGCAGTCAGGGCAGTGTCACAAATCCTTATTCTTTCGTCGAACTACGTTGCTACATCCTATAATGGCAAAGCACCAGGACAAAAGGGTATATATCCAGTTCTTACTAATTCAGGAGTCGTCACTGGGTGAGGGTTGGTTGGTGAAGAGGCTTTCATATTGTCGCTCAATATGGGCTTTGGATCTGGAGCCGAGGAACGCCATGGGCAGCCACACTGATGGTCTTTGCAAATGAAGCACATTAGATTTTCATTCCTCGACACTGACTGAAACTGATCAGACTTAGTGGCCGGAGAGGACATTTTGCAGATCTCTTGACTCTTTCGAAAGGAGTCTATGTGTGCCAATTGATCAGGATCTGAAGAATCTCTCATGGTTGAATCAGAGTCGTCACGGCGTGAGCAATTTAGCGGGCATGGCAGGTTCGTTGCCGTGTGGAACCAGCATATTTCGTTTATTGACACAGTCAACACCTGCGGCGTAGGTTTTGCGTTGACTGGTTGCACATCTAGCCCTCGTGCAATCGGCGCAGCGGTGCTGAATCGCTGATACTGCTCAGCAAGAGTCACTATTGAATCAATTCGCGAACTGTCTGACACCCCGAGCATACTGAGATAGTTGATTGAGGGATTTGTAGTGCTTGAGAACATCACGGATTGAAGACTTCCAATCAGCTTTTGCTGCATGTCGAGGAGCGTCGCTACGAGCGCTAGCCGCGATATATCTATTGAATCCTTCAGGACAAGATACATAGGTCAAAAGACGTTGAATATTTACCGTCGCCTTTTGCAAACTTCTTCCCAAGCCTTACGAAGTTACGATCATATTCTCGTTGTACCGCGGGACTTCCTAATGTTGCTGATTTTTCTAGAGCTCTCATGTCTTCTAATTTGGCCTTCCTCTTCTCCGCTTTCATCTTGCGTTCCTGAATCGGGGACGCCGTAGCAGTGAAGGCGCTCACGATGCCGGCGACCAAGCCGATGACCTCAAGCCCAGACATGCTTCACGTCTTTGCTAAACACGTGAATGCGGAACTGTGTCGCTTTTGAAGAAGTTTTTGGGTTTGAGCTGCTGAGGTGAGGCTGTTTCGTTGAAGCTGTTGAGATGAAAGTTGGTTGCAATGTCCACGAGATGAAAGTGAGGCTGAGGGCTTGGTTGCCTGCATATGTTACAAGCCTCTATTGGCTAGGTTCTACCCGTACCCTCTGATGTTCCACAATATCGGCATCGTGAATATTGTTATAGGTTCTCGAATACTGGGTCTCAAACAGCCGGCTCCCCTTCCACATACGGTAGCGGGCTGGTACTTGGAACAATGATGGTACTCCAGGCTTGCTCATCTTCCACGATAGCGTCATCAATCTCCTTTAGATGCCTCGAGTA
This sequence comes from Cairneyella variabilis, assembly GCA_001625345.1. Taxonomy (NCBI): domain Eukaryota; kingdom Fungi; phylum Ascomycota; class Leotiomycetes; order Helotiales; genus Cairneyella; species Cairneyella variabilis. Next base: position 20,436 of record AYLM01000781.1, read on the forward strand.
TTCTCTCACGCCGTCATTCTTCAATCCCGGATGCCCAGAATACGAAAGCCACTGCTCCGTCACGCCAGTATCTGCACTAGTCCCCTCGACAATAGTTTCATTCCAATAATAGCTGCTTTCACCAAATTGTCTTGTTGCCAAATCCCCGCTTCCTATTGTGGTTCTGGAGAGGTAGGAGGAGAGTGAGAGTATGCCCTCCATGATCAGGGAGCGATCAATGAGCGCAAGAACTGAGGACAGAGTAGCAGTCGAGGGAGCGATGATATAGTAGCTGTAAAGATTGATTGGGTATGAATAAGTGGTTGGTGCAGTCGAGACAGAGGAGGAGTAGGAGCCAGTAGTGAATTGATGCAGCGACTGATTATAGCCTGAGTTGGTCATGTTTTGTATGTTAAGGAAGGATAGAGATTGTGACCACGACACTTCTTTAGGCCCTTTGGAGGTGATGACAGTAGACGAGATCGAAAGAGTGCGGTCTGCGGAAAGCGAGAAAAAGAGAGATGAGTTTGTGGTAGAATTAGTCGTGGTGAGAGTGGTTACTGTTGGGTGGAAAGAGAATGATGTCGCGGGCACTGTGCGTTGCACCTGCTGAATAGAGGAGTTAGAGATTAAGTATGGCCTGGGACGGGACTCGGGGGGTACGCACACTTCCACTGGTCCGATTCCCGTCGTCGTCAAGCCAAACATAGATCGCCCCGGTGACCCACCAATTCTCACCAACAGTCCCGATATTCTCAGCAGCGAAAGTGTCAAAACCCACGATCTTTAGTGCAAAGGTATGTGACTTTCCATCACAAAGCATTGGCAGCCAAGGCGTGACATCGATCTCGAAAGTCGGCAGGTCATACGCATCTGTACCCACAATTGGTCTCCATAATCCTGGATCGACGCCGCCGGTGAACAGCAACGGGAAGGGCCATGAGACGCCCGCCAATTTCCCATCGATGAGCAATTGGACTTCCCGAAATGGGCTATAGCCATAAAGCCACCCAGGGTTGTCGGGAAATGTATCGACGTATTCACTCGGTACATTTGTGTACCAAAATTCTTCCGCACTGTTTCCAGATGCAAGAATAGAGACGACCGCTGATTCAACATTTAGTGGGAACCAAATAGTGACCGTACCATTATCATCCGGTAGCGACATGACCGAAGAAATATTTTGCGATGCCGAATGAGTTGAGATGGAGTATATATGAGCTGGTGGGGTCAACTCTGATGCATATTTATCATTGAAAAAGATTGCTTCGAGGGAGACATTGTAGGCTCCAGTATAGATTTCCGAATACAAGTTGCTGAGATCCAAGATGACCTTTTGCTCAGTCCTGAGGAGAGTATCAAAAATGGTCATATCTTTCTGGTACGACCAGTAGATGCCGGTCTCGGTGGGCATGGCAGTTGATGTGCGCCATATCTCGAGATCGCCGAAGAAGAGAAGAGCGAGACGATCATATTGGCGACCGCTGGAGGTTACGGATATGTTGAATATTGTGGTTGTGAAGGGGCAATTGCTCGGTGGGGTGTAAGTGCCTGTTCCGAATCAGGAAATCCCTCTCATGGAACGATGGAGGCATTCTCTCATACCAACATATGGAATGCCGTAGCTGCTCGCAAAATTATGATCGAAAATTGTCTGTCGGCAACTGGCCCCTTCGTAGCTTGTTCTGGGAGGAACCTGAGCCTGGACTACTTCTAAGGACGTGGATGCCTCGACGGAGGTAAGAAACAAGAATGACAGAAATGATAAAGCCAGAGAAAAGACACGCATTGCGACGGGTGAGTCAATCTCGAAGGACGACTGCGATCGAATTATGCAGGTACAACTTGCCCTGCCACCCAAGAGATGCAGCCATCAGGGTATTTAACACGCCCACTCTTTCAACTTAGCAACGTAGTATCCGGGGCGGGGGAGATAACCTTAGATAAACGGTACGTACTCAAGATTTAGGCTCTGAACACCCTTGTTTATGAATATGCAGGTGCTATGATATTTTCTTGAGGTTCAGCTAAGTTGAATCGAAGAAGGAAAATGTCCGGAGGAGATTTTGGGAGAAATTTTATGCTGCTAATCACGTGGCATTCATAAAGTTATGCCCTGCTTCTTATATCCCTCGGGGCCTGCCTTGTTTGTCCTTCCTCATCATAACACAAACGCGTCATGCTTGCACTTGCTTTTCGAAGAGTAGCCACAGCATGATCTTTCCTTTCCAAGGTTTTAAAGTTGGTCTTCAAACGACAGACAACTTGTGTATAATAGAAGAACTGCAGCATTTCACTTTCCAGATTCCCAATAACCCTTTACAAGCTCCTTTCCACACCCAGGATCGTCAAGTCACGCCCAAGTTCGATTGTCCGGCGACTCCACATTGACCTGTTTCTCAGAAGTAACCCCGCCCAGAGGAACTCAGGCATCATGACCAAGATGGGAGACAGAATTTCCGCGCTTTCCTCTGAGCCGGCGTCCTCCAAGAATCACGAAGGCCCTCTTTCCATCCGTGTCATCACACATAACATTCGCTATGCAACTGAGTCACCATTCAAGGGAGAAGAGCGATGGCGAATTCGATGTCCTCGCCTGTGCTCACAGCTCGTCTTCAGTTCCATCAACCCCTCAACCTTCATCTGCCTCCAAGAGGCACTTCATGGTCAGGTTGAGGATATTCTGTCAGCGCTCAATGCATCGGCACCCTCGACTGAGAAATGGGCCTACATTGGAGTCGGCCGCGATGATGGCAAAAAATCTGGAGAATACTCTCCCATCTTCTATAGGCCTTCGATTTGGGCTTTGAGCCGTCAGGAGACCCGGTGGTTGAGCGAAACACCAGATCGGCCGTCGATAGGATGGGACGCTGCATGCATTCGTCTTGTCACGATTGGAGACTTTGTTCACTTTGCAACTGGGCAAAAGGTCACAGTTTTGTGTACCCACTTAGACCACCAAGGGGTAGTCGCACGTCAAGAAAGTGCGCGAATGCTTTTGGCTGGTATCAAATTCTTTACAGAATTCGACGACGCCTCAGCTATCCTACTTGCTGGCGACTTCAACAGCCCACCAGACGATGATGCCTACAAAATCATGACTTCTCCGAATTCATTGATGGAAGACGTTTGCCTCCACATCTCTAAAGTGCAGCGATATGGTAACGAAATGACCTTCACGTCTTTCGGTTATGTCGATAACAGGCCCAGTCGGATCGATTTCATCTTCTCAAGGAAAGCGGACAAGCTCGCCTACGAAACATATGGCGTCCTTGCGAACCGGTTTGATGATGGCGTTTACCTTTCAGATCATCGAGCTTGCGTCGCTGATCTACAGCTGATGTAAGGCTGGTACCAGATTTGGGTCTTTCGATGATGGAACTGGAAAATCATTCCTGGGATCGCACAATCCGCGACTGATTTTGCTGCTCTCTCCCCTTCTGTTGACTGATACTTCGTGCTTTCTGGCTCGTCTGTTTTGGGTGAAGATCACTGGCTCAGGACCCGTTATGTGATTGGCTGCGGATGTCCGGATATAGGTTCGGGACAATTCCCAACGCGCAAGATTACTTTACTTTCACACCCGGCTCAGCTCTTCTGTCATCAAATATTACTTGGAACTTCACAAATCAAAACTAATAATATTCAGTCTTTTCATCCTCGTTCCGGACATCCGAAGGCCCTCAACATGGAGCATACTGCGAACACGCCCAGACTCAGGAATGCACGGGCTTGCGAGGCGTGCAGGGCCAGTAAGAGTCGCTGTATTTACAAGAGCCAGCAAGGAACATGTCAACGATGCGAGCAGAATGGAGGGGAATGCATTGTTCGGTCGAAAGCTCGACCGATGAGAGCTCGTGCTATGTAAGACCTCCATGAATTGAGATATCCAGGTCTACGGCGAGCAAAGCCCTGAAATCCAATACAAATCTCCGATTCACTTACTTGCTCTATGCTAACATATCTGCTTCAAGTCGGCCTTCAATCTCATCAAACAAGCCGACTTCTCCCAGTGACACGGAGTTCTCAATTGAGCTACCCCCGGTGCCGTCTCGAGATACTAACGAAGATGTCGCCGATTTGCATTCACACCACAAGGAATTTTTCGGCGACGAAGATACCAGCATCAAGACTCCGTCGGGGCAAAAAGGTGCGAACATGCTAATTTCACTCTTTTCAATAACAGGCAGCATGTTTTCTATACTGACCAGTGCTTAACAGCGCACAGTAAGCCGGCCGTCATAAAGCAACGCAAAGTGAGCCTCGGTGAAGCAGACACGCTACTTGCCACCTTTCGTGAAATGACAGCCTCCTTTCCATTCGTCCAGATTCCAATCAACGCAACTGTGCCATCTCTAGCCAGGAAGGCACCTTTTCTCCTCTTAGCAATACTCACCTCAGCCTCAATCGGAGATCCACCATTATACCACCAAATGAATCACGAGTTTAGACGGATTTTAAGTTCCAAAGTGATTGTGGAGGGACGGAAAAGTTTGGATTTCTTGCAAGGCTTGCTGATATATATTGCCTGGTAAGAAGCATTCTCATTGCATGAAAGCTCATCGAGAGGTCATTCAAGTCTTTGTTTCTGAAAATTGGCTGATCTTTCCGGCAGGTACCCAGCTCATGTCAACCCGAAGAACAACCAGTCTTTCATGTACATGAATCTTGCGATTACTATTGCAACCGAGCTAGGACTCGACAGAGATATGCCCAGTGTTCACAACTTCAACTCCATCGCTACCGAAGGTCTCACAGAGGGTGGGGTCTTTTCGATGGCAGCCAAGAAGGCATATCTAGGATGTTACTATTTAGCTGCCGCGTGCGTATCAAGATTAATGTTCTTTCCAAGGTCATGGGGTGCCTCCCGTATCAGAATAGCTTGAGCTGACTGAACTCTTAAGGCTTTCAATAGGATTCCAAAAGCCAGCGACTATCCAATACCCGAACCTTATGGCCATCCACGGCGAAGCTCTGATGCAAGACGTGGCGTCAACAGAAGTATACTCGCTCGTCAAATTGCAGCATCTCACTGAGCGGATCGCCAACTACCATCTTACCAAGCAACCCGCACCCGACGCCTATACGGAAGCTCTCAACGCGAACGTTCAAATCCAGATGTTTCTGAGCAATCTGCAAGATTGGAGAAATACTACACCAAATAATATCAAAAGCCTGCGTAAGTCCTGTTGGCCACTCATTGACTCTCAGAAACTCATTCAAGTACAGCATTCGTGGGCCTCGCAGAGAAATTCGTCGCCTACTCAATCTACGTCCACGAACTCGGTCTACTGCGGCGTCCCTACCGCGACCACCTGCGTGCATTGGGAAGTGCAGAGGTCGCCAACGCTTCGCATCTATCTGCCTGTCTCGAGAACATGAAGAAGTTCTTCGAGTTCCTGCTCTCGCTCCCGGAGTCGCACTACCTGATGTTCACGACCGTGCAAATTGGTATGATAGTGCAAGCTGTGCTCTGCATGTCAAGACTTACCTTCCTAATGGCGGCGAATTCGGGTTGGGATGCTGCCACGACAGTTACATCGATTCCGCTGGTCATGTACCTTGACTGTCTATGTTACAGGTTCCAGCAGCTTTCATCGACAGGCTCCGATGATTCCCAATCATCGCAGAACGCTAACATCTTCTACGTCTTCAAGATAGTGCTTGGAAGTGTCAAGAAGTCGTACGAGAAACGAGTCGCGAAGATCGAGCCGGGGTTCATGGTCGTGGATCAGGGCAATGTGGTCGGTGTCGCGAGGGGCCATTGTCCGGTCATGGATCCGAGTCTGAGTGCGTACTTTGAGATGGCGGACTCGACGTATGGTAGCTCTTATGGGATGGGTGAAAGTCAGAGTGCGACTCCGGGGTCGATGGCGACGAATGCTCCGTTGTATCATGATCTTTGGGCTACGATGACGGGGAGCTGGGCTGAGGAGTTGTGAGCTATGAGATTCTGGTCAGGATGGGCATTACGGCGCATCCGAATAATTGGGGTTGAGGAGGAGCCTCTTTTGTCGTCGGCCGTCGATGTGAACAAGCTCTCACGTCAGATTGCTACAGGCAGGCCATTGGCACCAATCAGCCCCTCGAATTTGCCTCAATGCGAGCTTCCTTTCTTTCTTTTCGCATCTTATCTCTCTTCCCACCCTCGAGTATATAAGTCTACTCCTCGAGTGCTACGACTAAGTCTCACTCAATCTTCGGCATCTGCAATATATCACATGTAGCTACATTTACAAACATTCATGTGATCGGATCCAAGTCACGATACTTCATCATGTACGAATCAATCCTGTACCGCATGGACGCCATGGCTCAAGCGCTGGGCGTAGCTTCGGAGAAAAGCCGAGTGAGGAAGGGTGTCAATCCCTGGGGCTACATGGGCGGGAGTGAGGCGAGCAGCGCGGAATCGCAACAAGAGCTCGAGAAAGAATCGCGAGAGAGTGAGGATACAGTGGCCGAGAGAGATGTCGAGAAGGCGGAATCCGGGCGTTAGGCTTGAATGACTCGGGCGCTGGGATGGGAGCTCGACCAACGAGGCAGCAGCGTCGAGGTCGAGAACAGTATGAGAGAATTCGAAATGCACCGTCAATGAGAGCGCATTAGATGAATGGATGAAAGAACGAACTTTCCGGATTGTGGGCATAAAGGGTGGCGTTTTCTTTGAGCAAAGGTTCTCGTGTCTATGGGGCGAGTTCAATTGATAGTGAGTGGCACATGTGCGGCATTGGGGAATGATAATGGGTGCTGGTGATAGCGGGCTGCGAGGATAGGTCCGGTTGTCGAAATAGCGGTGAGGTGCACGGAGGCTCTAGTGGTGTAGGGCATCAAGCGATTATTGAACTGGAGCTTCCCCACTGTTAGTTCTAGCGCAAAAACGAGATGATCTACAGTAAAACAATATCTTGTGCGAGCTATAGATCCAATCTGATGTTAAGGTTTGGGGAGCGTCGGATGATATGATGGGGCCATGGATGGGGATTTGAGATTTGAGTGCAGGTGAGATGAGCGGTATGAGGTGGATTCTCGAGCTGGATAAACTGGATTGATGTACCGGGCTCTTTTGGATCAAGATTGAGCGGACGCACAGCAGTGAGATACCCGAAGTAAAGATTATGCTTTCCAGTTTTTTCTTTTTTTTGTGAGATGGTTCGGGTTGAGCTGTGTAGCGTATGTAGTCATCTGGATCATAGTCACGTCTCTTAAGGACTAAGGGATCCAGAGATATGGAAGCGCAGCCCTGGGAGGAAGCTTATGCGGAGCAGCAGCTTCCCATTGGACTGCGACGTGAACTTTCTGTCTCTGGTATTGCTTTTGGGAAGCCTCTGGAGGAAGCGAGATTGAGAGCTTCGAGACGGAGGAACAGCTACCCCTGTGGCAGGTCTAAATGGATTCGTAGAGCGCCTGAACAGGCAATGCGGCAGAAGCAGTTCAGCATAGGGTCACACATTTATGCTTTCGAGAAGGGTCACACGAGCACACAGATCTCTTGGGTGAGTTGGTGGCGCTGGGGGCATCCCGAGAAATTGCCTTGCGTACTGGTGGTACGGTTCCGAGATGTAGCAGTATCGAGCCATCGAAGATTTGTGACGAGATGGGATGACGAGGTTGGTGTTTGTACTGCGCCGGAGGGAGATAGCACATTTTGTACCGTGCATCGAATGCATAAATTTGAGGTTTTAGGCAGCCTGCTGGTTGGTTGGTGGGGAGGAGGAGCGTGAGGAATCCTTCTCGGTTAAGGTTTGGTTCCGTCCGCTTCTGTGCTGAGTTGCGAAGAGTCAACACCAACTTGCGCCATCGCGGTTTGATGTCGTGATCTGGAGGGCATGAATGAGATGACTCGATGATTAAGGTAGATTCCCGCAGCGGGTACGATGCTGGTCGAGCGTTGCTGGAATCCAGATTCTCCCCGCAACCAGTGGTCGATGACTTGCAGTGCTTTGGCGAAGTTAGATCCGTGGCCAAGCGATTACCAATAGACCTACCTTCATGTCACGGGTCTGAGAATTCGAAAGATGTTTTCAACTCGAGGTCCCGTATTCAAGATCCCGGTGTGGTCCAAAATGCGGGTCTGAAACACGGGAGCAGGCATCACGAATAGAATGTGTTATTCCGATCAATATCAATGGATCATGGCCATGGGAGACAAGGTTCGGTAAGCAATTTGGAGAGAAGGGGGAAGGTGTTCGTCGTTGCCGGGCACTCGCCTCGTAAGCAACGAGTACACAACTTGGCGGCAGGCGAATAGGAGATGTTGAGATATTGCCGATTGGAGAAGGGCCAGGAGAGGCATGCGAGGCATTCCTCATTCGTGATGCAGAATAAATCAAACGAGAGAGATGGCGTCGGCGATGACTGGGTGGCCCTGGACGGAACCTATGGGATATCTCTCAAATATTCAAGATGTGTGGCTACTGGCGGAGGACATGTAGGGAGAGTCATTCGGCCGTTTTGCACAAATGCACAGTGTACACATATCCGGGCGTAGGCGTGGTGGGCGTCGCCTATGAGACTGGTGAGGGCAGGCAACTTGCAGGCGAGTTTGTGTTGTTGGCTCTGCATCTCGCAGCATTCCAGCATTCCAATCATCGCGAGTGGCCGGCCCAGCAGTCTGCGAGAGGGAACAGCAACGGTCGTCAGTGTGACTCTCCGCCCTGCCATATACCACACAAGAGGCGGCGCTGTTTAGCCTCCCGTCAATTCTATTTTCCCCCCCTCTTCGCTTTCACTCCTCCCATACTGTGCCTCACTTCCCGTTCACTCTTCAACATCTCCATCCTCTCTCAAGGCACCCGACTCAGAAGAGTCATCGACGATGCGATATCGCAGCCTACACCAGTCTCCACTCTCCTTCCTCTCATAAGGGCATTGCTACCCAACTTCCGTACGACAATCAGGCTGAAGGACAACACAGAGGGGCGAAAAAAGGGAAGTCCCAGCAGGCGCGGGACAGTGACCAGCACAACTGCTTTTTTCGCACCCAATTTCTCGCTACCAGGCCGTACCGAGCGTGTACCTGCCCAAGCACCCAACATTCCCAACATCCCAAACATTCCTCGGTCCCTTCCCAGCAATAGAACCCCAGAGAAGCAGCTGGAGGCCCTGAGACCGAGTAGGAGGATCCGTAACGTCGACAAATTTCTTCTCCAGGTGGATCTGTAGAGTCGTGGTCGTCACATCGGCCGCGGATCTGGGTCGCTAGGTCGTACAAAGTACCACGGTCAACAGTACTGGAACTTATACTGCTTCTGACGGCGGTCGGGTCCCGAGAGCGACAGGATTCCCCAGCGGCGCCTCCTCTCTCTCACCCTATCGATAAGCATCCATTGCTGGAAAGCACCCTGACAATCCCGAACATCCTCACAAAACACTCTCCATCCAGCGGCATCCACTCACCTCATCACCTCACTCACCACTCTCCGCGCCGCAAAATTCGCAAGCAGATCCTCCTCGCTCCAGCTCCAATCCCTCACTCGCTCGCCTCGCAACGCAAGACCCGAGCTTGTGCAGCCCGCAACCTAAACCTTTTCGCCTACTGCCACACTTAGTAAAAAGGTCTGAGCTCCCCCATCTTTTATTTTTAATACCGTCTCAGTGTCGCGGCCTCATATCCCACCAAGACACCCCATCAACAAGGCAAGAAATAAATAATCACATCAACAACCCCGCCGTTGCGACAGGCATCGCACGCATCATCGACGACACCACACTACCGTCGTCGAAAGGGTTGCAATAATGGGTTCCGATAAAGCCAAGCCAGCGTATGCTGCCGATTGGGACTCGGACGAGCAAAGGGAGAAGAGGAGTAACAGGAAATCAGCCAGCAAGAAGGCACAAGTGTCGCAGCGCGACCGCAGATCGAGGAAGTCGCAACCCGAAAATAATTACGCAAGCGATGATGCGCAAGTCGAGGTCACCAAGGAGACTGTGAAGTCGGAGCGTCGCAAGTCGTCGAGCAGCAGCACCAAGTCACCGCGAAAGTCAAACAGACCCCCCTCGGCGCATGAAAACAGACCAAAACTTGATATTCCTGCGACGCAAAGGAGGGAGACACCGTCACATTATGGGATTCCTGCTGCATCACCACGCAGTGCGGCACCGACGATGGTCTCGCAACCACTTCCCATCCGACCTCGAGCCGGCACAACGGGATACGCAAGACCTCTGAGCTATCATACCGCTGCACCAACGACGTCAGCTTATGATAATCGACCGCCTCTATCAGGGTCGGCATTCTGGCAGCCTCCATCATACATGGCCAGCCCATCCTATCCTCCACCGTCTCCATCCTCCGCATTCCGATACGCTCCCACTCCACAACACGGCCCGACATACTCTGTCACACCTCAATACTCTCTCAATCCAGGCCAAGGAGGAGAATTCTTCTCTCAGCCGATGGCTGGCCGACCTCTCTCATCACGATTTGAACCTGTTGCTCGATCTCCTTCCGCTTTTGAGCCTGCCAGACAATCAGCATTTGATCCTGTCCCTCGAACCACTTCTGCTTTTGGAACAAGACGAGAGGTTGCTGCCAGCAATTATGATGGAGGGCAATACTACGAGGACAGTTACGCCTCAGCGGCGGAGTCAGCTTCCATCCGAAGACCAGAGAGACGGAGCAGCATAAGAGTACCGACCAAGCTATCAAAGGCCGAGGTCGATTATGCCGCTATGCCTCCGCCATCGACGACCACTCGTCCTGGGATTCTGCGACATACTACGACCGAGTATCGTGCTCCTACCGAATACACAGTCGACCCTGTGGACAACGTTTACCGCTCTCGGACCCAGTATCAAGAGGTGACACGTCCTCGACGGCCCAGCACGAACCGGCATTCAGTATCGTATGATCTTGGGTCCGGTCCCGAGCGGGTAACGGTTGAAGCTGCCAACAGCGGTCGTCGGAGGGCCAGCTGGTATGTGGAGGAGCCAGTCTCTGTCGCTCCTCCACCTACAGCAGCACCATCAACCAACTATGAAGACAAACTCCACCAACAAATGCACCAAGCGTCTCAGTATCAAGAGGAGGTGGCACCGTCGCCGATACCACTGACCGCCGACATGTTGAAGAAGCAACAGAGACGCCAAGCACGAAGCAGTGGAAGCACTAAGAGCAGTGCTAGCCGGGATGAGAGCGACTACAGAAGGTCGGCGGCGACGTCTCGGACAACGAGGAGCTTCAGCAACGAGAATGACGAGAATGTCACGATCAAAATCACTGGTGGACAGGCTCGAGTCATGGTCAGCGGGGCTCAGATTGACTGCAACGAAGGAGGCGAGATCGAAATCAAACGCCAGAAGAGCATTCGCAACGGCAGCGAACGGTCCGCCTCAGAGTTTGGCGAACCACGGATAGAAGACCGACGAATCCGGATGGGTGAACGACCTCCCATCGGTCGGTCGAAGATGGGTTCCACATATTCTGGTGGTTCATACCACCGTGGCACTCCACATTACCCGATGGATAACCCCATTTGATAGCATTTTCTTGCAAGCGATTTGGTTTTTTCTTTCATCTTCGTTCAGCATATCGGTTTTTTGAATTTAGCGATCAGGATCTTCGGGCAGGGTCTTTCTTCATTTACTGCACCACTTTGATTCTCCTTTCTCTGTGCATGTACATGGGTGGCATCTGGTTACTTTCTCCCTTTTTGCTCTGTCTGGACACCAAAAAGAAGGAATGGAGGTCGAAGAAGAGGAAAAGTCATTTATATACCCCCACAAAAGCACCGGAGAGTTTTTTGGTGCTTGGCTCGCATATCTTTTTCTTTATTGATCGGAAGAAGACACTTAAGGACTAAGATTGTTGTGAGATATGATTGTATGATGTATGATTTATGACGGATACCTCTCAGCCTGTTACCTAGCGACACATAGGATGGGCTTTTCCTTGATTCATTTTCGAGTTTCGATTTTCATTTGGGCAAGGACACACAAATTGTCTAGCTTCGGATACATTGGTTTGATGCGGCTGAAAGACATGCACACTGCTAGCAATGGCATGTACTTCTACTGGATCGCTCTGTGCGTGTTACTTCTATTGCGCATGGACTGGCGTCAGATTGGATTTGAGCGATCGGATAGATCTGTGCGGGGAATGATCCCTGCGCGGATGTATGAGCCGATTTGGACTGGCGATCTTCCATTTGTGTGGGAGGAAAGACTGATATTCATCGGATGGGTCAAATTGGACGGAAGCATGGGTGGAAAGACTGATTCATGAGATGGAGGAGCGAGCCAGAACGCAAGCAAGCGAAGGCATAGCCCCTACCTGCTAAAAGGGATGGAATCAAGACATCTAATCAGATCTACTCAAATAGTGCATAATCACAATCCTCGATACCTGCTACCATCAAATATGTACCCAAGTGTTCTTCCACTGGTAAAGCCTCGGAGTAAATAAACGTTCCGGGGTCATGGGTATGACAGGTCACATGCTCTAAGCGAGCTACCCCTGACCCGCGGCTGACCTTGCCAATCTTCAGCCTCTCGCATCCTCATCTTCTTTCTCAGCAATAACAGAGTCAGTATGGACAAACCTGCTTGCCCATAGACACCCTATCCGTTCCACCAGTCTGGTCTTCGAACCACGGCCTTTTTCGCCGGCAAATGTAGAAGGCACTGCTTACGCCAAAGCTGAGGGGCACAAGGTTCAGCGGCAGGAATCCGGAGTATCGGTACCACGAACGGATTTTGCTGCACGCCCATGCATCGCAAGTCAATAAGCGCTCGTTCCGGACAAGTAGGGCAGCAGAGTTCGAAACGTATCTATGAATGGGTGCAAATGGCATTAGAGGTAGTGCGAGGCAGCGGTATGTCGTACGGATTGTGGGAGTTGCGTTGCGTGTGCGGGTTAGGGGGTGGGATTTGTATATGTACTTCTTTCTCGCACTTCAAAATTCTTCCCAACTCTTGATTTTTGAATTCAAAATGCTTTCACTCGAAAACTTCTCGCCCAGCCTCACGGCTTTTGTCCTCGGTACTGCGCTACATCTTCTTGTTTTCCGAGTTGGAGAGTGGGACCTCGCTGTTCCCTCACTGCTTGATGCTTTCTTAGCGTATCTCGCTAGTTACCTTGTTACTCGCCCCAATATGAATTTAACAAGCCCCTCTCAGCTGCCACCTTCGTCGCGCAGCTAGGGGTGTACTTGATTCTTGGGATCATGGCTGGTACCTTGGGACACAGGCTTCTGTGGCATCGATTGAACAAGTTTTCGGGGCCGATTTTGGTCAGATTATCGAATTTCTATGTTACATCGCTGTCAGCGAAGAAGTTGCATTTATATGAGGAGGTGGAGAGGTTGCATGGCATTTATGGGGATTATGTGCGGTTGGGTAAGACTGTCCACTTTGCTCCTTAGCCTAGGTTCTGGGCCTCATTCCTGTTTGAAGATTTTGGGGGCGAGTGGTTGATTAATGAACTAAATAGGACCCTCTGAACTTTCAATTATTGACCCCAAAGCTGTAGCTGCCATTTATTCACCTCAGTCTCCATGTACGAAAGGTCCGTTCCATAATGTGTTGCAGCCGAGAGTGTCGTTGCAGATGATTAGGGATAAGAAGGTTCATGCTCAGCGGAGGAAGGCGTGGGATAGGGGGTTCAGTTCAAAAGGCAAGAAAGATTCCCTTCTCCTACCTTCTCCGCCTTCACCCTCTGTCAGGCGTCTTCTCGTGCCCATAACATAAAACTAACTTCTACTCCCCAGCCCTACGCGACTACGAGCCCCGCGTCGCCATCTACACATCCCAGCTCCTCTCCACCATCGAAAACACCAAAGGCAAACCCATCAACGTCACCGACTGGTTCAACTTCTACTCCTTTGACGTCATGGGCGATCTCGTGTTCGGTAAGTCTTTCGGCATGCTGCACGCGGGCGTGAAGCACTATTTCATGAAAGCGCTGCATGCGGATATGACGAATATCGGGTATTTGAGCCATTTACCTTGGCTGTTCCCACTGTTGAAGATTACGCCGGGGTTGAATACTGAGCATCATAAGTTTTGGAAGTGGGTGGGTGTGCAGGTGAATGAGAGGAGGAGGGTATGTAACCTTATGCTGGGGGATGGGGAGGTGTATGCTGATGACAGAACAGAAAACGCCTGAGAGCCCCGACGTTTTCTCATGGATTCCGGAGGGCTTTAACTCGAAGCCTGTGACGAAGCAGACTGAGTTGGATCTCGAGGGTGATGCTTATTTGATTGCTGTTGGAGGAAGGTAAGATTATCTCCCCTCCCCTCTACCGCATAGCAATAACTAAAACTCACAAACAGCGACACGACAGCAGCAACTCTCACAAACGTCTTCTTCCTGCTGGCCACTGCCCCCACTCAAGCCGCGAAACTACTAGCAGAAGTCGATGAATATATGCAGAAAATGGCAGGAAAAGTGGATCTAGTGAGTATTTCAAAACTGAAACATCTTAACGCGGTAATCAACGAGACGCTGAGGCTGCATCCGGCTGTGCCGAGCGGGACACAGCGGATGACGCCGCCGGAGGGTCTGCATATTGGGGATGTGTTTGTGCCAGGGAATGCGGTTGTGCAGGTTCCGCATTATGCTATATTTAGAGGTTTGTTTCTTTCCTTACGGAATTCCAAGTGCATATGAATGTTGATAGATTTCTAGATCCACCAAATTTCGTGAAGCCGGGAGAGTTCATCCCGGAACGCTGGACTACGAGCCCGGAATTGGTGAAGGATGGTTCGGTATTTATGCCGTTCTCTCTAGGTATGTAGACTCCTTCTCTGCTTGATCACTTGCTGCTTTCAGATTTGGTGGTATGTCGACTGACATTATCCTTGCCAAGGCCAAGGTTCGCGTGTTGGAAAACAACTCGCTCTCGTGGAGTTGCGTTGTGTCATTGCACATATCGTTTATAAGTATAATACGATATTTGCGCCGGGGCAGACCGTGGAGGGATTCTTGGATGGCAAGAGGAATACGTTTACGCTAGCGCTGGGAGAATTGATGTTAGTGTTGACGGATAGAAAGTCGTAACTTGTAAGGTGCTGCCGAATTGTGTTGGTCTAGAGTAGTCCAGAAGGTTCTGAGTATCGCCAGGTGAAATGGACGTCATAGAATAGATTCTTACAATATTCAAATGCTTGAAATTAGAATTTATGGGGGCAAAGAAAATGAAATTAGCAGAGGGAGGTTTTATCATTTAACTTGGTGGTGCCATGGCGTTTTCAGCAGTGGGAGTAAGAATCCGCCTCTCAGAGACTTATCATGATTTCCACTCTGGTAGAGAATTGTAATAAGCGACTCATGAAATGAGAAAGTAGACATCTCCCACACTGATGATACTGAGAAGGAAGGAACCGAGATAATTCGATTTCCGAGTCGGGAAGGGGCGGCCATCTGGGGTATTCGCTAAACCTTTGCCGCCTCGGTCGCTTCGACAACAAAAGGCACGGGCCATTTCCAAGTAAACAATCCCGCCACGTCCCAGCCCCTTCAATTCAAGGAACAGAACACAACCTTTTCGTCATCAACGCTGGGCTGGTCTTCTTCTTTCCCAACAAAATCTCAACACTTCATCGTGAATTCACAAATACCACGAACGAGTTCCGGGTCCTCTGCTTCGTTGCATTGATTGGCGCAAACTCTATCGAGTGACGCAAATCGTCACATCTGCATTTGTTGCAGATTCCACATTCCAGACGATAAGCCTTGAACTTCACCATGGCACCACTCGTCCCCTCCTACCTCACCACTCTCCTCAAGCGCACGGCATCGCCCTCTACCACATCCTCATCCGACCTCTCCCCTCTCGCTGTCAACCTCATCTCTCGCGCACAAAACCTCCTCCCCAAACGCTCCGTCGACCCCTCCGTCGGCGTCACACCACCAACATCCATCCCCAACAAAGCTGTCTTCGCGATCTTTGGCCTCATCGGCGTCGGTTTCGTCTGCACCGGCATTTGGTTCTTCTTCTGGGCCAAGAACGGCGGCTTCTACTTCAAGAAGAACGATTGGGAGGACTACAAATCTACTGTGCTAAGACGTAAGGGACCAAATGGCACGACACTGAGTGGCGCCACTGAGAGCACGGATCTTGGAGGAGGCAGTGTGGTGCATGGGCAGAAATGGCGGAAGGGCAAGAAGGAGAAGAGGTATAAGGATTTTGATGAAGATACGGAGTATACTGGGAGCAATGGTGGCAGCACTTTGGTCAGCGAGATGACTGAAGTGAAGACTAAGGCGAAAGAGGAGAAGAAGCGGAAGGGCAAGAAAGAGAAGAAGGAGAAGAAGAGCGGGAAGAAAGACGGCGCGAATTCGGAGCTAATGAGCGAGATTGGCACCGTCGACGAAGAGATGGATATGGGTGTTGTGGATGCTGTGAGAGCGTATCGTCATGAGAAACCTGCGCGAGTTGGTGGTATCAACAAGCAACCTGATGGAAGCGCGTGGGATGGAAGCACGAATATGGATGGTTCTACGGCTGCGTCTGAGTTGCTTTCGAACAGAGAACGCACCCCGACGAGCACGCCTACGAAGGTTAGAAAGGAGAGGAAGGATAATTATACTGGTGGTACTGGAGGTATTCGAAAGGTTGTCAGCACATCCGAAGGAGGCACATCGAGCTTCTGGAGCAGAGGCAGCGCCAACGATTCTCCGACTAGCAAGAAACTCCTCGAGGAAGACCGCATCAAAGAGGAAGCTAGGAAGTTGCAGGAGAAGGGCAGAGCTGCTGGTCGTCGGGACTTTAGCTTCCAGGTTGGAGATGATTCCACAGTTGCGAGTTCGGAGGAGGCGAGAAGCGCTAGACGTGAGGAGCGAGAGAGACGGCGTGCAAGCAGAAGCCCGACGAAGAAGATTCCTGGAAGCTATGTTGAAGGAAGCGAGATCGGCTCGGATATGAGCGGCGATATTGGCACGAAGAGTTACCATCATCCCATCCCAGGCCTGAGCTCGACCGCGGGAAGCGAGTATGCTGAGGAGAGAAGAAAGAAGAGAAATGGTGGTGGGTATAGGAGAGGCGGTCGGAGAGGGAGTGTGACTGATGATGGAAATTAAATTTGGGCCTGGTTCGCCACCTGTATCATGGGAATCAGTGCGAGGAATAAGAGTCTAGATGATTGAGGTTGCCGGGATGGATACACCGAGGATGGGACGAGATACGATATCATGGACGTTGGCATGGCATGGCTTGCGATTGATTCTCAAGATTTGTGGGACTACCGGATGTTTGTAAGGAGTTGGTCGAAGACCGCTTGTATGATGGAAATTGGTCATGATAGATAGGAATTCATTGAGCATACTCACAGCCCCTTCTCCTTGCTTCTTTTAAGTCTCCTTGCATGTTTTGTGTGCACACTTCTCTCCAGCTCCTTTTACTTGAACATACTCCCCGGAATTCCCTCGGGGCATATATTCACACCCTCGGAAGTCAAGTGGGGTTATCGGTTGCCTAGCGTCTCATCAAGCTCGGTTTCTGATATTTCAAGCTAAACATAATCTGAAGCAAAGCTCCTCGCCAAGAGCCGGAGCCTTGCGCAACTGCAAACAGGGCGCCACAGACAGGGTCAGCCAAGCGCACCTTTTGCAGCGGGCTTCCGGGGCTGAAGCTATTCGTGAGGGCTGAAAGATAAGGAAAACGCTTTAGGTTTCATTAGCAAACGTACCAAGCGGAGTTGCCATGGCGTCATAGAGATTCACTCAATGAAACCATATTTGGTTTGTGGTCAGAACTGGGCACATTTGAATAGCCTGCCTTGAGTGCTTGCAAGTAGAAAAGTTTTGTGCTTATGCAGCTCTGCATGTTCTATCAGGTCACCTATTCTTGTGACACGAACCCACGAATGTCGTCCTAGGAGCCACACTCATTTGATAGAAATCTATAACGGGTCCGTCTAATGACAGGGTAGCACGTTCGAACGAAACTGGTCCATTGGTTACGGAGGGACAGCCCATAAGTATTCGTATAGAGCTAGCAAGAGGGCCTCTGGGCGACTCTTCACTTGCCCTTATCAGGTAATAAGCCACAACAATATCACGCTG
>AYLM01003153.1:0-48443 GCA_001625345.1 Cairneyella variabilis
GGGGCCGTAAAGGGGTTATATGAGTCTATAGGAGCAGCTCTAGTGACCCTATTATAGAAACATAAGGGGGCTATTGCAATATGGCTGCTTAAGGCATTTAGGGCATCCACGTGTCAGGGCACGGGTTCAGAACCTTGCCCCGACTCCCCACTATATCATGTGATCCGCCATCTAGGCTATATAGTCGGGGCTTCTCCCCTCCTTCTTCCATCTCTAGCTTTAGATCTTTATACAATAGGCATCGATCAATTGAGTCTTTACCCTTTTACCCGCGCCTTTACACCACGTCTTAGTCTATGTTTCGTATATAGGTTATAATGCGGCCTTCATTCTATAGTTTGCTTTTATACAATTGATAATATACACTGATTTTCCCCATATCTTATATATTATTAGTGCAATCCATTAAAGACTTAGCGTTGTTGTGGCGAACTCGATCGCTATATGCTAACAATCCATTAAAGACTTAGCGTTGTTGTGGCGAACTCGATCGCTATATGCTAGTTGATCGGCTAGAATTCCAACAAGCGCAAGGTGAGGCGAGGGGTCACGTGAGATATGGCTCGGCTAGCACGCAAAGGCTTTTAGGATTCAGGTTAAACAAACAGTTTCAGCAGCTCAAGAGAGGCCAGCTCGAGTTGTCGTTCAAGACGAGAAACTTCAGGAAGTAAAACTTCTGCAACTCGTAGATGGCTGACTTTATATTAAATTCACAGTAAGAGTGATGAAGGCCGCCGCCTGCTAAGTCCAGAATTGAGCGAACAGGGACGATCCATTCATAATTTAAACTCAATAAAATATATGATTTTTAGGATTCTGGGAACATTTAAGATCAATCAAAGGACCCCATCTTGACGAATCCTTCTTTTCTTTTGGGCCTGAAGTGTGGTTTCGATCTAGCTCGTTGTGTTAAGAGCTCCGGAGTATCTTTTATTTGTATGTGATATTACTCTGCTTTTGAATTGTAAAAGGCTTATTTGATGCAGATGAGTTCTCAGCTCAGCTAGGAAATCAGAATTATAATGTCGTCGAAGTCTCTACACTGGTCAATTGCTTTTCTGCTGTCGAGGTTTCTGTTACTGCCACTTCAGCTTCAGCTTTCCTTAGCAACTTCTACAACCACGCAGACTGCGAATCGCTCCAGATCAGAACAGTTCAAGCACCTCAAAAAAGGCAGTTCGAGCCTTTGTATATGGCCAAAACGCTCCAGAAGAGACATTCAAGCTGTCCAAACGAATATTCGCGTTTGGCATTTTGCGATGCTCTGCGGGGTGAGTTTATATGAAAGAGATTAACTGAGCGATGGAAGCGCAGTCCTCGTTCTGCCTAACTTTAGAGAATTTGGAGCTGATCCCATATGTGCTAAAGAATGTAAGATATACGTGGAGTAGAGAAGGAGAGATATCCATGAAGAAGAGATATTCAAACCAAGAGGCGCTCTACAACAAGAATCCAAGACGTGAAATAAAGGTGGGTTGCGGCAAGCAGCTAATGCATCTTCGACTGGACATTCAGCTTTCAAAGTCACTGGCTTTCAAAGCTACCTAAACAGCAAGGTCCAAGTCTCGCAGGCGAGTGTATCTCCCCATTAGTATTGGCAAGCACATAGCTAGGTATGTATATCTCAACTCGCCGGAAGACTTAGTCTACCGCTCTCCAGTGAGAACACCTGCAGAGTCGACATAGCCTCGACCACGTTCTCCGGCAAGACCAACACCATCGTCACAAGAACACAAAGTCACGCAGGTAAAACATGGTGGCATATTGCTTTGAAAAAAAAGGAGAAAATTCTTCTGTTACAAGCTAAGGAGATGCGATATCAGAGGATTGGTCTTTTCCATGTCTGTACACAGCTGCTTGCCAGCCCAGCAAGCACGCTGGAACCCTCACCATTGCAAACGCAGTCCATTCGCTCCAAATATACACACCTCCCCAGGGTCACGTCCATGCCATTCATCTAATGCCACCATTTAACACCATCGTTTAGTTGTCCTTCTCCAAGTCTGCAAGAATCTTCTCACCCTTCGCACGGGCAGCATCGATATCACCAACCATATAGCTGCGGAATCGTTAGCATACTTGGATGCGAGAGGATGGGGAAGGTGAAGCTTACAAAGCACCCTCGGGCAAGTCGTCACCCTCGCCATTCATGATGGCCTTGAACGATCTGATCGTATCCTTCAGCTCAACCAAAACACCCTCAATACCGGTGAAGACCTGCGCGACGGCGAACGGCTGACTGAGGAAACGCTGGAGCTTTCTGGCGCGCTCGACAGTGAGCTTGTCGGCCTCGGACAGTTCGTCCATGCCCTAGAAATACATTAGCAACTCAGAATTTTCGATTTCCAAGAGCGGATTTTTACTAATATAGCAATTATGTCCTGCAAAGACTTGTACTCCTGGAGCATTTGCTGAACCTTGGTGGCGGTGTCGTAGTGGTCCTGTCCGATGATACGGGGATCCAACATACGCGACTTAGAGTCAAGGGGATCAACAGCCGGGTAGATACCCAACTCAGAAATACCACGAGACAAGACAGTAGTTGCATCCAAATGGGCGAAGGTGGTTGCAGGGGCGGGATCAGTCAAATCATCAGCGGGAACGTAGACAGCCTGGACGGAGGTAATGGATCCCTTGGTGGTGGTGGTAATACGTTCCTGCATGAGGCCCATGTCGACGGCGAGAGTTGGTTGATAACCGACAGCAGATGGGATACGACCAAGAAGAGCAGACACTTCAGAACCGGCTTGGGTGAATCGGAAAATGTTGTCAATGAAGAGCAACACTGTAGAAGTTAGCGTGGCTCTAAAACCTCTCCAGTAGAATTTCCAGTAAAATTGGCTACTGGCAGATGTAGCAGAGAATATTCTTACCATCTTGACCCTCCTCGTCACGGAAGTACTCAGCAACAGTCAAACCAGTAAGAGCGACACGAGCACGGGCTCCCGGGGGCTCGTTCATCTGACCGAAAACCAGGGCGACCTTGGACTCTCCATCAAGCTGAATAACCTGGGTCTCCTGCATTTCGTGGTACAGATCGTTACCCTCACGAGTACGCTCTCCGACACCAGTGAAGACAGAGTAACCACCGTGAGCCTTGGCAATGTTGTTGATCAACTCCTGAATGAACACAGTCTTTCCGACACCAGCTCCTCCGAAGAGACCAATCTTTCCACCACGAGCATATGGGGCGAGCAAGTCGACGACCTTGATACCGGTAACCAAGACCTCAGCAGCGGTGGATTGATCAGTGAACGGAGGAGCATCGGCGTGAATCGGGAGTTTCTTGGTGTGCTTGATCGGGCCACGCTCATCGATGGGGTCACCAGTGACGTTCATGATACGACCGAGAGTTCCAGGGCCGACGGGGACCATGATGGGTGATCCGGTATCAGTTGCTCGGTGGCCACGGACGAGACCTTCGGTACCTGTTTCTCCGCGTCAATTTCTGCCATTGACCTCAAATCATCGCGATTGCTTACCATCCATAGCAATTGTTCGGACAACATTCTCTCCCAGATGTTGCTATATACCATCAGCTTGTGTGTTATGTTTGTTGTGTTCGTGTTGACATACTGCGACCTCGAGGACTAGCTTCTGACCACCGTTGTCTGTCTCGAGAGCATTGAGAATGGGAGGGAGCTTGTCGGTATCGAATTTAACTGTAATCAAGTATCAGAATCACTGTAAATTCATGGTTTAAGCTCCTGGTCCAGTTTCCATGCGACCCGGAGCTTGCTGATGTCGTTGGGGAGAAAATTTTAATCACTCACCATCGACGACGGCACCAATGACTTGATGGATCTTGCCATGGATGGCGCTGTCGCTCGCAAACCGAGCAGAAGCAGCTCTCAGGCCAGTAGAGACTGCTGGTCTGAAGGCGCTTCTTGAGGCCCGGGTGGCCGATTTTTGAAGGGCGCTGTGCCGAGCGTCGAGTCAGTTCAATTGATCAATTGGGGCCCATTGCGAGCTACTGGAGAGCTTCTATGGGTAGATACATACCTCCTGAACATCTTGAGAGATGAAGAAGAGCGATGGAGATGGGAGTGGAGAAATTAGAGACGATGGGATTGAGTTTGAAGTCTTCTGTGCTGGTCGGCAAGCTCGAGAGGACAAGATTTCGAGCTAGTCTAGTGTCGCTTTCACGTGACCGTCTATCCGAAATGGCCCGGTGAGGAAGTGGAGATCAAAACAAAGTCAAAGGGGGGCAGAATTTATGTGGAATCGAATGATTCTGGAAGGTTGGATAGAACTCAGTGACTTTAGTCTAATTCGAATTTAGAAATTATCTATGAAGCTTTTTCTCAATTATCGTGATCCGGACCAGCGTCGAGTTTTTCAGGGATAGCATCACAATGAGAGTTCACGTTAATCCAGCATACTTTCACAGACCCGAGAACACTAAACAACTGACTACTAAATCACCGTATACCATTCTTCTAGAGTAAAATTCATGGTGCTATGTGCCTAATCTAACATATCTAAAGCCATCGCGATCCGTTCCCCAACTAGTATCGATCTTATGCACATCTCGTCTAGACGGTCGATTCGAGAGCAAGAACCTGTAATTGTTAGCCAATTTTGACACCGAAGAAACCAGGAAACCTACCATGGCAGTCCGAGTAGGGATGTAAACCTGTGTGAAGTTCTTGCGTCCATTCCAAGCAAACGGCGTGGTGAAGAATCTCGTCCCAGAGTTGATTCTCTCGAAGCCGCCATACGCTTTGTTATCCGAGTTCAAGACCACTCGATACGTACCCTCCTGCTCAACGCCAACACGATAGTCTGGGTAGCTCTTCGTGGGATGGAAATTGAAGATCCAGAGAAGGCCTGCACGCTCGAACACAATGACCTTGTCTGCCTCGTTCTTCAAACTGATGTACGCTTGAGGTGAATGCAGCCAGCCGTACTTTGCCTCGGTGTGTTGCATGCCTGCATCGAATTCATTGAGGTATTGGTAGCGCAGCAGGTGGTCGTCTGTCAGATTGAATTGTCGTCGAGCATACCAGAAGCTGTTGTTGTTTCCGGCACGAGGGAAATCGAGCCATTCTGGGTGGCCGAACTCGTTGCCTTCGAAGTTTAGGTAGCCTTCTCCACCGAGACCGTGAGTGAGCAGTCTGATCATCTTGTGCAAGGCCATGCCACGCTCGATGACGGGTGTGAATTCGGTGAGTGTGGACATGTTGGAGTACATCTCAGCATCGCAGAGATGCATCATAATGGATTTGTCTCCGACCAAGCTGGTTTCGTTAGAATGAAAATTCTAGAAAGAGCTGAAGTCTTACGCTTGATCGTGACTCTCGCAGTATGCAATTGTCTTCTCTCCGTGTCGTCTATTGGTGAGTGTGAAGCAGATATTGGCCATGTCCCAATCGTCATCCTTGACCTCCTTCAGAATCTTGATCCACATATCAGGGATGGCCATTGCCAGTCTGTAGTCGAAACCAATGCCACCCAAGGACAGTGACAAACACAATGCCGGCATACCAGAGACATCTTCAGCAATTGTGATTGTCTCCGGATAGAGCTGGTGCAGCATCTCATTAGCAATCATAAGATATGCAACAGCCTCATCGTCCACACTAGGTCCAAAGTATTCATGATAACCTCCAGAGAATCCTCTACGGCATCATTAGCAAGTAACACCTCGATTTGAACTCAACTACTCACGTTCCAATACCATGATGGGTATAAAGCATGCTTGTAACGCCGTCAAATCGGAAACCATCAAAGTGATACTCGTCCATCCAGAAACGCAAATTACTAAGGAGAAATCTCAAAACCTCGTGGCTGCCATAATTGAAGAGTCTGCTGTCCCACAACTCATGCTTGCCTTTGGGTCCGTCATGGAAATAGCAGTTGTCTGTGCCATCGAATTCGTTCAGCCCGTCCAGCACGTTCTTGGAGGCATGGCTGTGAACGACATCCAGCAGGACGACGATTCCCATACCGTGGGCAGTATCAACGAGCTCCTTCAAATCTTCAGGAGAACCATATCGACTGCTCGCAGCAAAGAAGCTGTTGACCTGGTATCCGAAGCTGGCATAGTATGCATGCTCCATGATTGCCATCAGCTGAATAACATTGTATCCCAAATGGTGTATTCTCGGCAGCATGTTCTTGGTAAACTCCTTGTATGTAGATACTCTCAGCTCGGGCGAAGAAATACCAACATGTGCTTCGTAAACTCGTACACTCTCTGGCTTCTTTGGTCGGGGATGCTTGAAGACATAACGTTCGTTTGGAGGAGGGTTCCAGAATCGAGCATCGTACACCGGAGAGACTTCCAGGTCTTGTGTGACATATGTGATCCAAGCTGGTATGCGTTCAATTCGTTCGCCGGAGGGTGTGATCATGGAAATCTGCCCAGTTAGCAGAAGTACAGCTCAATTTGAGAGCTTGCTTACCTTGGTTTTGGAGTTGTGTGCAATGGCCGGCTGTCCATTTCTCGCAGGCACTGTAACCTCGAAAACACCATATGGGTCCTTCTTCATAGGGTACGACTCGCGATTCCAGTCATCTGCGAAGTATCAGCGTCTGCAGCCCACGGAACTCTGTAACAGAGGAGACAAATACTGAATTCACCAATAAGGAATGCTTGCGTAGCATTAGGCGCCCATTCCCTATAGGTGATATTGTTCTGCTTGTCCACATTAAATCCAAACTTCTCCTTTCCCTAGTCTGGTCAGTTGCTGGACGAAGACTCGTACGAGGTGGACCAACTCTGCTGAACTTCTCTAATCCGCCTTCAGTCTCGTCGATTGTCTTGATCCATTGCTGTGCCTTGTTGTATCGTGCCTTCAGGGACTCCTTGAATGGAGCGAGCCAAGGATCGAGCTGGACAACACCTGTGAAAATCAGCTGTTTGCTTTCTTAGAGGAGATGCTGAGAGCATACCTGTGCCATCATTTGGCAATCCGTTCGCAGCTCCATGTCCACTGAGGGAGTTCTCCGACTTCTCATTAGTATTGTCCATCTTGAGCTCTGTTGCGTGTATTTCGTAGCTCGCAAGTTTTTGTTGGTCACAGAAAGAGGAAGCTTCGTTGAGCCAGCAC
This sequence comes from Cairneyella variabilis, assembly GCA_001625345.1. Classification (NCBI taxonomy): domain Eukaryota; kingdom Fungi; phylum Ascomycota; class Leotiomycetes; order Helotiales; genus Cairneyella; species Cairneyella variabilis. The sequence goes on from AYLM01003153.1 coordinate 7,056, forward strand.
TTGTAGTCTGCCGTGCGAGCGACTGGTAGCTTGGGGAAAGAGGTAAAGGATCAATTGAATCTCTCGAATTAAGAACAAACTTCTCTTTAATTCTCAGTAGAGAAGAAATGGAAAATCAGAATCCGATAACTTCCTCCTGGGAATCCAGCGAGATATTTTGCGGGGTCTCTTTCGCCATCGTCACAATGCAGCTGCAGCCTTCACACGCCGAAGGATGGCCTGTTGCGTTATTGCGCCTGTTGTTGGCTGCGAACTCACCCATGACGTCCGCCCCAGTCGCTGCAGCGAACCACCAGAATAGGCGAGTCTGGAAGGGAAGTGAGAGCTCAACGTTATCAACACCCTGACCCCGAATTTTGCCTTCTAATTGGTATTCGAGAACTTTCCTCCACGTGATATCAGATTGTACGCTTCCATTTTCACTCCCTAAAGTTCTAAATTGTTTATTTACTGCAAAGCCGAATTCGCCCTTAACGTTCCACCCCAAGACAGGCGTTCGAGCTTCATCCGAATCCCCCGTTTCTCCACACCCTAAACTCGCTTGCAGAACATCAACCTTGGCTTTCCCCGGCAAACACCTGACTCACGCCTGTAACTTTCCATCTTTGCTTCACGGGCACTCCTCGAAGGAGACATTGCAGCCATTGCTCGCCCACGAAGCAGTTATGATCCGTCTCCCTCGCTCCTCACGATGCCGGCCTTGAACCGGACACTCATTCGCTCTCCCATCACGCTCCCGCGACTCTTAATGCCCTACCTCATTCGCCACACTTTCTCCACCACAGCCAGAATCAGAGTCCTCCGAGAAGGCCAATTCAATCGCAACGACTTTGGAGCCGGCTGGACCTCAAACTATGAGCCCAATCAACCATTCCGAGGCCCATTGGGCGAAGCTTCCAATTGTGGCGCGCCTCTCGTCACACCTTCGCGTCTGAAGGCTCACCTCGATAAATACATCGTTGGCCAAGACAAGGCGAAGAAAGTTACCTGCGTAGCAGTCTTCAGCCACTATCAACGAATCCGGGAGATGAAGAGACTAGAACTCGAGGAACAGAGAAAGCGAGAAGAGCAAGCCAGATGGGAACTCGCCCAACGCGAGAGACATTCTCATCCCGTCGAAAGTGAGTTTCCCTTTTCTCACATCACATGACCCTTCCGTTAACATATATAAAGATGAATACCCAGGACACGTCGAGACAGTCGATCTCAACGCTCCTTACCGAAAATATGAGCCAGAACCAGAGCCAGACGTCGCATCAAAGATCCTCCTCGACGCCGACTCCAATAAAACCATCATCGAGAAATCCAACCTCCTGCTCTTGGGTCCGTCCGGAGTAGGAAAGACCTACATCCTCTCCACATTAGCCAAAGTCCTCGCCGTCCCCTTCGCAACCGTAGACTGCTCAGCCCTCACCCAAGCCGGCTACATTGGCACCGACATTGAGTCGGCAATCGAGCGCTTGCTTTTAGCATCCAACTACTCCATTGCCAAATGCGAAACTGGAATTATATTCTTCGATGAAGTCGACAAGTTGGCCAAGCCAGCTGTCATGACGCATGGTCGGGACGTGTCTGGAGAAGGCGTGCAACAAGGCTTGCTAAAGATGATTGAGGGGACCACCGTGACCGTCAATGCGAAGTCGGATCGCACTTCCAAGACCGAATCCAATGCTCGCGGCTCAGATCGCTTAGAGCGTGGAGGAAGAGATGGAGGGGTTGGCCAACAGTCAGGAAAGGGCGAACAGTACACCATCGACACCTCAAACATCCTCTTCGTGTTCGCTGGTGCGTTCGTGGGTCTCGAGAATGTTATCTCGAAGAGATTGAGCTCTGGCTCATCTATTGGATTCGGTGCACAATTAAAGACACCCACACCACCACCTACGTCCTCGGCAAAGACTAAATCACAATCCAAACCACCAAAGAATATCCTAACCCACGTCCTCCCCACCGACCTGCAAACCTTCGGTCTAATCCCCGAACTCCTCGGCCGAATCCCCATCACCGTCGCTCTCGCTCCTCTTTCAGTACAGCAACTAGTCTCCATCCTCACAGAGCCCAAGAATTCGCTCATCGCGCAGAAAATCGCACTCTTCGCCACATTCAACGTGACACTTAAATTTACCACCGGAGCACTGCACGCTATTGCCGAGCGGGCACTCAATCCTCATTTACCATCAACAACCGGAAGTGGTACCGCATGGGATGGCAAGACACCAGGTAATAATATTGGTGCGCGAGCCTTGAGATCTATAATCGAGTCCGTCCTTTCCGAAGTCCACTTCATTGGCCCCGGCTCTGGAGTACGCTTCTGCCTCGTCGACGAAGCGTATGTGCGTGAACAGCACCAAGCCTTTTCAGAAGCTCATTTAAAGGATGAGGAGCCTGAAGAGAAGATGCCGCGGATCTGGTCCAGGGGCCAGAAGAGAGCGTTTGAGGATGCGTATGAGGCGGAGGAGGAGGCGTGGAAGAGGAAGGAGGCGGGAGAGGAGGAGAGTGATGGCTTTGAGCAACTGCGAGAGGTTGGAGGTTCGGGATTGTGAGGGTCGAATGACACTTGCTATAAGAAAGATAGCTAAGGTTTACATACTAGGACTGTCTTGTATACTCGTTGTTAGAGGGGGTGTCGGAGTACTGGATTGGGATATGGGCATGGGACGGCGTTTGGGGTTTTACAGCATGATGATGACGAGAATTCATATTGGACGAGAGCTCTCGAAGAAGGGAGCACAGAACTGTACATAGTGGAAACAACATGAGAATCCATGAAGAATATCTACCTATTTGAGATATCCATCTACTTGACGTATCCGGCCTTATTCATTCATGTACAAGTAGTAGGGAGCGCACTCACAAGGCATTCACCGCAGATTGCAAGTTGCAAAAGTACCTGCAGATGTATGTGTATAGCCAGCTCTCCTAAATATCCAGCTTAACATCTCCAGGTCTTTAAACAACCCAGCTCTCATAATCATCTTAGGCAAGGCCAGAACCATTCCGTCTAGTGTATGCTAAACAATGCCACCAGATGAAGAATCTGCATTCGGTCACACTCAAGCGTATTCAATTCAAGGTGGACGATATGTAATGTTTTCAATGTATCAATTCTCTAACCCGCTGCAGCAAAAGTAACTTTGTTTGATTGTACAAGTATTTGGTTCTCTTCTGCCCCTCTCCATCATCTCTCCTTTCCGCGACCCCTCTGAACTTTTCTCCTCCCATCATCCACCCATTCATATACACATCTCCTCTAACGTCGACAAAAGAAACGGATTGTGTAGGGAAGGTCTAGTTCTTCTTTGGTGCGGACTGGACCATACCCGGGCCCTTGTAGCCTTCGGACGAGATACCGGAGATGGGTTCGGAGTTTTGTGACTGTGATTCGACATATTAGCTTCTGTTTTCCCAACGCTTTCAAAACGCCGCTCTCCAAGCCGCCCGTAGCCCTCGCAATCCAAACCTTATTCAATTTCCCAAGTTCCCAGTTCGAGCTCGGGTTCTCCCGTATCCTCTTCTCTCCATCTTGAACACTGTCCCACCCAACCCATTCCCGAACCACATCCGACCATATTCTCCCAGCTTTCAAGAAGTAAACATACCTTCAAATACTCGTTCGTCGCCTCCTGGTACTCCTTATTCATGGTGCTTGGCGCAGGTCTAGCACCCATTCTGATAGCAGCAAACAGCGCGAAAGAGACCGCGACACCGAGGGCCGTGTAGCCGGCGACCTTCCAGCCCTCGCCTGGTGGAGGCAGGGCCCGTGGGCCGTGGGCGCCGAAGGCAATGTAGTATGCTGTTATTCACATTCGTTAGCTTGGGTATTACGTATATTGAGATCGAAACGTGGAGGAAAGAAGTGGAGTTGAAGCTCTTGCTGGAGTACTCGATGTGAGGATCTGCACAGCTCCGCAGACCGGCAAGAGTCCAGGAATACACGCCCTGCTCCCCTCCCAAGTGTGCCTTGTTCCCAGAATCTGCCTCGCATCCACCACCTCAATCCCATACATTCCTCACCCCAAGTATAAGAGACGTGTAAAACCTACCAGCTTTCTTCTCCTGCAGCGTCAACTCCGCCCAATTCACCTTCATGCGATCCCGCAGCGCCATCCACAAATCAGCCTGCTCCTGCGGTGGCATGCTCTCCCACCGCTTCTCGATGTTCGCCAGCGTCGGGTTGGAGATCGCGTGGGCTTTGCGGGTTTGCTGCGTGCAAGCCGATCGTACGACTGCTCGGGGAGCTGCGCGTGCGGTTGCGAGACGGAACATCGTGACGGTTGGTGATGTGTGAATTAAGGCGAGTGGAGCAAGGAATTGACCACAGTGATAGAGGTCAATTGATCGTCCTGGTGTTGTGAGAGGGGAGTTGTAGTGATTGAGAGGGAGCTTGAGTACCAGGGGAATCGAATGATGAGGTCGAATCGAAAGGTATTTTGCTAAGCGATTTTGGGCCGACAGAGCATGAGTAAGGTCGAGCTCCACCTGCAGAAGGGAGCTGTCGGGACGTCACGTGTGGGAGTGGTAAAGATCGTGAACGGCTTCAATATGGAGGAGTATGTATTTATTTGCGAGCTTATAGGTTCTTGAAGATGTTAATGCTGATGTGGCGAGCTTGGTGGATGTCTACGAGTTGCAGTTGAACTTCAATTGAATATTTTGTGTTTGACCAATCGGGGAGGTGGAATTTTGAGTTGCATATCTCCTTAGAAAAGTTATTGCTGTTGCTTCTGTTCTAGTTGTTGATTTTCTCTATTTTGATTATCTCGAAGTCAATGTATCCAGATCTTTCTGTCTTTACAGTCCTGCTCTTACTGTCCTCATTAGCAGGCTATGCAAACATCCCGAGGTCAAATGGCTCGCTCGTTCTTTTGGTCCAGACCTGATTAGAAGAGAAGGCTTTATCATCAACTTGCTTTCACGAAATCCAATCACAAAATCAAAACGGCGCCTCAAAATCAGGTTCTTTTTTCTAAGCTACACTGTGTGCCTACCACAGAAACTTCAAGCAGTCAACAGCTCCAGAAAAGGGACTACACGTGATTTGGAAGGAGGATTCAATATCATCAAGGTGCAGGGCCCAGCTTCAATTTATTGAATAGATGATTGAACACTACATATGTACTGCAGCCAACGTCAGCAAGTATCTAACAAGCTCTAAGAGAGCCATAGCCCTTTCATGGTGGATGCATCACGTGGGCAACCATCGCCCACTGACCGAAGCTTCAGATCAAGCCTCAAGCTCTGATACCTTCATGTCCCTGCTGCATATTCCTCTTCCCTCATCCCAAACATCCTCAGCCATAGCCGCATGCCCGCCACTCCCCATCCAGCTCTGACTGGACGACACTCACTCGAGCGTGGGGCGCTCATCAAGAAAAAAGAAACGCCCCGAAAATTTGGCCGCAGAATTGCAAGACCACGAAATATTTGTCAAAGCCTGAAAGGGAAAGCGACCAGCTCAAGGCTCTGAGGCATGAGGTGACAAAAGAGTTGACTCAACACATCAGCTGGATATCATGCAACAGGAAAATTCGAGAAACACGTGTGGCCGACGGGTGGAGTGGCACCAGGGCAGGCACCAGAGTTGGCTGACTTAGCCAAGGAGATGCATGTTGCGGCCTCCCGGATGGCAGGACCGATTATTCACAGGAGAGCGGCATCCAGGGGTAAGGCAAAAGATTGACCCTCTCTGACAAGTGAAAGTCAAGAACCGAAGTCGAGGAATGGCATGAGATTTAGCAGAAGAGTCACGATAATTCGGATAGACTGATGGCCCTTTTCTATCCGAATTATCGTGATGCTCTTGCCCAGGACCGAAAGATTCCGGTGCTTCCCAGGTCCCTTCGAGCGGCGAGGCATTTGAGCTGCAACGCGTAGAGTCTCATCGACAGCCTCGAGAGCCTTGTGTGAGAAATCTTTAGTGCGTGAGTTGGGATGAGGTATTAATAATTTTCTCGATCATCTGGAGTGGCAAAAGAAAGGCTGAGAAAGAGATAGACATGCAAAGCTCAATACGAACCGAGATAAGCAAATACTGATCACCAATGAGCTAAGCTTTCATGTCTGTCATGTCTATCAGACTTGAATTTCTCACTGCCCATCTTGCCGTCGCCCAGTCATCACAGCCTCGTGGATGGATGGCTGCTTTCTGCAAAGCGCGAACTCTTTCTGCTGCTGCTAGCCCCTCATTTAGCGTCCCTCGTCATGCCCTCGTCATGGACCGTGCTGTTGCTCAACATCCCACCAAGCCCACCACCAAAATCTTTCCCTCTCCGAGTCTTCCTGATCTCCCATACCACCACTCCAAATATCTACAATCCCCTCAGAAAACTCTCTATACCAACAAGGTAAGGACCCTTCACACATTATCTCTTCATCCTCATCACTTCAGTCTCCTTCATAGCTTCCTTAAGCTACAGATCGAGCTCTGCGTGGTTATCTGCTCACCGAAACACCTTCCAAGAATCGCCTCTTCTAACACGTCCGCAGACAACATGGCTCCTACCAAGGTTGGCATCAACGGATTCGGCCGTATTGGTCGTATCGTCTTCCGCAATGCCGTTGAGCACGACGACATTGATATCGTCGCCGTCAACGATCCTTTCATTGAACCCCACTACGCCGTGAGTTGCCCCGCTATCGGACTCGAAACTGAAAATTTGCAAGTGAAACTGACATTTCCCTATCGCAGGCCTACATGTTGAAGTACGATTCCACCCACGGTCAATTCAAGGGAACTGTCGAGGCCACCAACGATGGCTTGACCGTCAATGGCAAGCACGTCAAGTTCTACGCCAAGAGAAGCCCCGAGGAGATCCCATGGAGCGAGACTGGTGCATACTACATTGTTGAGTCCACTGGTGTCTTCACCACCACCGAGAAGGCCATGGGACACATCAAGGGCGGTGCCAAGAAGGTTGTCATCTCTGCTCCTTCCGCTGATGCCCCCATGTACGTCATGGGTGTCAACGAGAAGACCTACAAGTCCGATGTTCAGGTCATCTCCAACGCCTCCTGCACAACCAACTGCCTTGCTCCCCTTGCCAAGGTCGTCAACGATGAGTTCACCATCATTGAGGGTCTCATGACCACCATCCACTCCTACACTGCTACCCAAAAGACCGTCGATGGTCCCTCTGCCAAGGACTGGCGTGGAGGACGTACTGCTGCCCAGAACATCATTCCCAGCAGCACTGGTGCCGCTAAGGCTGTTGGGAAGGTCATCCCAGAGCTCAATGGCAAGCTTACTGGCATGTCCATGCGTGTCCCAACCTCCAACGTCTCCGTTGTTGACCTGACCTGCCGCATTGAGAAGGGCGCTACCTACGATGAGATCAAGGCTGTCATGAAGAAGGCTGCTGAGGGCCCTCTGAAAGGTAAGTCTCAAACTTTCCTCTCTATATTTCAGAAAACTAACAATTGGTAGGCATTCTCTCCTACACTGAGGATGATGTTGTCTCCACTGACATGAACGGCGACACCCACTCCTCCATCTTCGATGCCAAGGCTGGTATCTCCCTCAACAAGAACTTCGTCAAGTTGGTTGCATGGTACGACAACGAGTGGGGTTACTCCCGCCGTGTCCTCGACCTTCTCAGCTACATTGCGAAGGTTGATGCCGGAAAGTAGGAGTTTTACCTGCCTTAATAAGCAATGCCGATTTCTGATTACATTTGTTCTTTGGCAGAGATGTATTGAAGGGAAGGCTGTGAGGGGAGGATGAATCAGAAACACGAAACTGCATTATTTTGATGGACCGTAACCATGCTTTCTTACGATAGCCGATAGAAGTCCTTTGTAGCAAATTCGTTTCATTCTGATTGTGACTTGTGATCAATTTCAAAGGGGAGTCAAGTACTCTGTCGCTCAATTCCATGCCTCAATGTTTATCTTCGTTCAGTGTCGAGAAGGATTCGGAATTGGAGGAAAAGTTCATCAGCACTTCGAGCTAGATGAACATTCAGATACCCAAGTCTTGTTTCCTTACTCTTAAAATATGACTCCAGCATCAAGTTGATGCAAAAACATGGCCATGTATCTTTGAAAGTTTCTTTTGCAAATCACTCATTGATTATAGCTCCCCTAACCAGAAACTCGAAAGGACGTGGGAACTGCGAGGCAAAGGGGAAAAAGAAGACAACCACAACACGTAAACATGTAATGAGATAGAGTAAAAAGACCGAATCCACGTCAGTATTGAAAGCTACATAAATGATTTTATAAAACAAATTCTGAACTAAGTGAGATTTGGCCGTGGCAAATATTGGCGCCTCAAATACAAGGCGCCAAATTTAATCGACTTCGCTTCTTGCCGTCGCATCTCTCTCAAACCATCTCCATTCCACCAACCAAACACATACACTTTTCGCAAAGCAGGATACCTTCCTTTCTTTTACAATGCATCTTTGCCTCCTTACATTCTCTTGCTGCTGAGAGTGTCCAAAAACCAGAGAACGAATCGGTGCGAGCGTCGGTGGTTGTGGGCGCGTTCGCACGGTGGCTGCGATTGAGTTGTTGATCTGAAGGCTCGGTAAGTGGAGGTTTATTGCTTGTTTGCTGTATTTACACCATTCCACGTTTCATGTATTTGATATCTTGTTTCAAGAAAGTATTTGAGGGGCTTCGAAAGATGAAGATGAGGGCTTTGACTTTTTGGAGGAAATATGGACTTGTCACCTGAGCAAAGGCATGAAAGGAGTTTACGTGGTTTGTTGTTACATGGATTTGGATTGCTTTCTCCCTTTACACTTACTGCTTTCCCCCCAAAAAGCCTGTATTGAGAGCGTCTCTGGATTTTAAGTGGTTCGGCCAAAGTTGGCCCTTTTTTGTAAATCATGGTGGCGTTTCTGGGGTGTCATGAATCCTAAGATATCGTGGATCCTGAGATGCCCTTCCCTTCACAGCCCTCAACAACACCGCCTTTTTCATCCTGAGCAATCCGTCTTCACCTTCTCTTTCATGAACTACCAGAAGACGGCCACTAATATCCACGCTACAGTGTTCCTATCATCACCGACTAGGAAGCACGTACAAGTCACGCTTGCCTTGACAAGTACCTTCCTTTTTATCTGGTAAATCGACTCCTTCTGTTTGCTATTTACGTTGAAGAACTGCAGCCCCATCTATTATCTTGCATAAACAATGGCTAAGCTAAAAGCAGTGAGGAAGGAACGCTCATCCTCACCTTTTTCCGACGGTGATTTCATTCTCAAGCGTTCCTCAGTCCAAGAAGGTGCCTCCGCTGGACCGCGTCGCCCCACTCGAGCGTCTGGACGTTACCATACTCGCCAGGAACGAGAAAGCCGTCTCAAAGAACTGTATGCCAAAAGAAAGACATGGAGAACGAGATCATGAGAGAAGTTGTTGCCCTCCAGAATGGTGTTGTCGATCCTCGAGAACTAGACGATCAACCGGACGACGATGAGCCAGAATCCACCGCTCCAGAATCCGCCGCCTTTGAAATTTCTCCTACCCCCTCCATTCATGATACGAATGTCCTCAGTCGGCAGTATTACTTGCCTACCGGTGTCTGCTACGATGATCGGATGAAACTGCACGCGAATGCTGACTACGAGGGCATCGACCATCACCCAGAGGATCCACGCCGTATTGAGGCTATTATGAAGATGTTCAAGGACTCTGGACTGATCTATATGGGTAAGGAGGAGGATATTGACCGTATTCTCAAGACTTCACCTACTCAATTTATGTACCGTATCCATGCTCGTGCAGCTACCATGGCAGAGATCTGCACGGTTCACTACGCTTCTCACTTCGAATGGGTTAAATCTCTCGATAACATGTCATCCGCCGAGCTACGAAATCTCACCAAGGAGTACGATAGTGGCCGTAAATCCTTGTACGTTGGCAACCTCACCTACATCGCAGCTCTTCTTTCCGCAGGAGGTGCTATCGAGACCTGCAAGAACGTCGTCGCAGGAAACGTCAAGAACGCCATCGCCGTTATCAGACCCCCCGGTCATCACGCTGAGCCAAATGAGTCTCTCGGCTTCTGTATCTTCAACAATGTTCCCATCGCTGCTCGTGTCTGCCAGAAAGATTATCCAGACAAATGCAGAAAGGTTCTCATCCTCGACTGGGATGTCCACCATGGCAACGGAATCCAGAACATGTTCTACGAAGACCCGAACGTTCTCTACATCTCTCTCCATGTCTATCAAAACGGCAAATTCTACCCTGGTCAACCAGAAAATGAGGGCATTCCGGACGGCGGGTTAACTAATGTCGGTGCTGGCCTCGGCCTTGGAAAAAACATTAATATCGGGTGGGTCGACCAAGGTGTCGGTGACGGCGAGTACATGGCAGCCTTCCAACGCATCGTCATGCCCGTCGCCCAAGAATTCGACCCCGATCTCGTCATCGTCTCCGCAGGCTTCGATGCCGCAGCAGGCGATGAACTTGGTGGCTGTTTTGTTACCCCGGCATGCTACTCGCAGATGACACACATGCTCATGTCGCTGGCTAACGGCAAGGTAGCCGTCTGTCTCGAGGGTGGCTATGATTTGAAGGCTATCTCGAACTCCGCTTTAGCTGTGGCCAAGACCCTGATGGGCGAACCGCCGATGCGTATTGTGATTCCGCCACTCAATAAAGAGGCTGATCGCACTCTTCACGAGGTGAAGGAGCAGCAGGCTCCGTATTGGGAGTGTATGCGTCGGGGTCTTGTTCCTCGCATTAAGGACAATATCTTGAACGAGCCGGGCACTGAGCGCATCCATGATATGATCCGTACAGCGCAAGCCAAGATGTTGGAGAGGGAGTACGAGATGCGTCCGCTGTATATCATGCGTACGAAGCCCAGCAAGTCATTTGAAAACCAGGTCTTAGTCACTACCAACATCCACCAGGCTAAGCGGATCTTGCTCATCTGCCATGATCCGTAAGTCTCTCACTCACCCTTTTACATAAGACATACTAATGAAGTCGATCGCAGTCCGCAAGTGTACGGCCAGCCTAACACCTGGGATGGCGAGATCTTTGCACACAATTCCTACATGGTACGCATCACTCTCCCATCCTCCCCTCCATATATTAATGCTGACACATTTTCCAGACCGACGGCCTAGCACCTTACCGCAACTGGGCAATCACCAACGGCTTCTCCCTCGTGGACGTAAACATTCCCTCGTACATCTCCGACCCCAACGACCTGGCACACAAGTCCGAAGACTACCCAACCGAACAAGAAATCATTGAACAGACGAAGGAACTACTGTGCTATCTCTGGGACAATTACCTGGAGCTAAACGAGCATGCCTCTATCACGTTGATGGGAGTCGGTGATGCGTATTTGGGTGTCAAGCAACTGCTCGTCAGCCGAGACATCAAGTCGAGAATCCCATGCATCCTCTCGTTCGTCAGCGGTACGCTCCGCCAAGTCCGCTCCGAGACCGATGAGAACCTGAGTCTGTGGTACAAGGAACACAGCATGATCTTCGTTGCCCCAGACCACGCTATCTGGATTGACCATGTGTCCGCCCAGAAGGTCCGTAAGCGACGTTTTGGGAATGTCCACAAGAGTGATGTGGTCGAGCCGGGCAATAAGGTCGGCCATATGCTAGTTAGACATTATAAGGAGGCGACGGAGTGGTTGGGTGAGGGGGTGGTGAAGTGGGAGCAGGACAATGTGGAATATGGTGAGGGTGGTGATGGTATGGAGGGTGTGGAGAAGGAGGGTGGGGATGAGTTGGCATGAGAGGTGTGATGCTGAGTGTCTCACGGAACTGAGATATTTCGTTTTCCTTTGTTACTTACAGACATGCAGACCCGAATATAATCACGGGGAGCGAGCTAGTACGCTAGCACCAATCAATGATACAGTAGTAAATTACTTGAGAATCTTCACTTAATGAGGCATTGAAAATGAGCGACTCCAAAATATCATCCTTCTTCCGGTCCATGGACTGGACTCAAGTCTTACCCTGAGTTCTCAGTCCCCCCTTAGCATCTGACTATCCTGTGTCTTAAAACATCCTTGCTTTCAAAATATTTATCTTAGCTCCATCTCGGGTCTCGGAATACTCCCAATTGTGAAGATGTGTAATTTGAGAATCCCACGATCAACGTTCAAGCTGTTTTAGATGACGTCTTGGAAGTGGAAGCGAATGTTGTCGTGCTTTTATGACTCGTCGTTGTGCTGTGGGGCGAAGATTTGAGAGAGGACGTTGTCGAGGACTTAACCAAAGAGAACTTTGAAAGCTTGGATCTGGGAGACTTAAAAGATTTCGAGGAAGAGGGTGGGTTGATCTGAGGTGTCGAGGACGTATCGGCTTTGGACGAAGTATCTGCTGAGACTGTACTCGACGTCGATCTCGAAGAGGATTTGGTGGAAGACTTGGAAGACGACTTGACTGCAGATGAAGAGCCGGAGTCGAAGAAGTGGAGGAAGACGAGATTGACGAGAATATGGACTTTGGAGTAGTGGACGTGGAGACTGGACTTCTCGACGTACTCCCACCAACCTCACAAACCCACTCCGTCCCAACCCGTACCAGCACCTCACTTGGATCCGTACACCCAACAAACTCTGGTTGTGACAATCCCGTACAATTGCCTCCATACGTAGCCAGAAAGCCCACCGGGCATCGCAGCATCCCCACGTCCACTCGTAATTGGACTAGTTGCACGCACCAACACTGCAGAAGTAATAACACCCGCCAGTGATGACCGGGGTTTGACCAGCACCTGTCATGATCTGATTACTAGCGCATTGCGGCGTGGGTGTGATATCGAGACAGGTATTGGTGAAGTTCTGGCACTCGCCTGGGCTGCCAATTTCAGTGCCATCGATGCAGGCGCCGTCGCAGCAGAAGGTGGATTTGCCTAGCCCAGAGGCGGAGGCGCAGTTCGTGGTTGCGTAGGCGTAAGTGTGGAAGCTATGGACTTGGGGGAGGATGGCCGTAAAGGCAAGGAGGAGGAGGGCGTGAAGAGCATTGCAGACAATGTAAAGGCGAAGCGAGTTCCTCCAAGAAGAGCAGGTTATCTGGAAGGCAACGAAAAAAATTGGCTTGGTGTCAAGCTCCGCTACGTTGATGCTCGCTAATTGAGATTCAGATCCTTCTGGATGATTTTCCCAGCAAAAGTGATGGAGGCAGCAACGGAGAATCCTCCTTTTAAGTATTTCTTCAAATAAAAAGCAATGCTCTTGGCACTTAGTGATGGATACCTCGATTTTTCGACATGTTGAAAGTACAGATGCAGTGTCGCTTCCAATACTTGGCATCTGCTGATGTGGTGAAACACCAATTTCAGAACGCAGAAGCTAGCCAACAAAACCAGCACAATGGGAAAGAAAACGAAGAGATAAATACTGGCGATAGGTCATTTGTTAGGTGCCACATTCTGAAGGCCACTCTTGTCAACCTATCCACTTCACTTGAAGCGTTGAGATTGAAGCTCCCTGTGTCTCGAGAATTTTGCTGTGTTCGACACTTCTGATATTATACTTCTAGCCTGCCCACATATTTGAGTCCCCAAGGAAATCTGAAAGTACAGACAAGAAAACAGCCCAACATAAAATAAACCTCCTGAAGTGAAGTAAGTTCTTTCCCTTTAATCCTTCTCGCCATCGTCCAACACATCCCCAACAGCCTTCCTTTCACTGAGCCTCTCCTCGTACCAATCCAAGTATGCTTCCCACTCACCAGTCTCGACCCCATCGCAGCCGATATACCTTTCGAATCGCTCGTACTTGTCTCTCTCTTTGCAGTTTATAATCCCAAAGACCAGCTCATAATCAAGGACATCGGTAGTGAGATCCAGAACGACCGATGGTCTTAAAGAAGGGAAGCGCATAGCCGGAGTCAATTGACGAAAGTCTACGGATGGCAGACCAACACATTGTAGATGTCGTTCATGGATGATGGATTTGAGAGCGTAATTCATGGTTGCCGGTACGTCGCCGAAACACACCCCCTGCGAGCAGAGAAAGTCTTCTCGCTGCATCTTGGTGTTTGTGTATTCGAGCAGGTGCAGGATGTCTGCAGGAGAAAGCTTCAGAATATCGCGTACAAGACGGCGATGCTCATTTCCGTCTCCCCAGGCAATCTTGGCAGAATAGTTGTGAGGAAGGGTGTAATTGTACTGCTCTTCGACTACAGAGCAGCAAGGATACAAGTCCAGCTCTATGATCTGCTCGAGGTGGGCGTGAAATTCTGAGAGTTGGACAAGCTCTATCGTGGAGTACGTGCGGAGGAGGCGGTGACGAGGATCGTCCGCTGAAGCTCGGGAGGGCGGATCCGGTGAGTACTGCGTAAAGGAACGCGAATGGAAAAGGGCAGTATACGTCCAGTGATGGTATACTGCTCGCCGCAATGCCTCCTTCTCATGCGGATGAAGAAGGCGACGGTCATCGGAGGCAACACGCCATCGCAGGCGAGGATATAGTTCTGTCCATCTCTCTGCAATCTTCCCGTAATACACCATCTTCTTCATAAGCTCAAGAGTGAGTTTTGGCTTCTGGCCAACCTGTACGATGCGATTGAGTGTGAGGTTGATTCGGAGTTCTGTGCCAATGGGTTTGCGGTTCTTGTCGGGTTCGTTGCTGATTGCCAGTTTGAGAAGTGATGGAAGGGGACTGTATGAATTGTGCATCGCTTTCTCCAAATGGGACATGTGGCGGCCGAGGAAAGCTCGATAGTTGCGTCGAGTAGTTTGTGCGAGGTGTACAAGGTCTGAAAGTTCCGAGAACTCGAAGATTCTCCACAGGAGTTCGGTGGAAAGGTCGTTGATCGACATCTTGACTTTGGTTTGGATATTTTGTGTTGTTGGGTGGTATTCGGGTGTGAACTTCGCTAGAATCTCGAGTATCTTGCGAACGGTCCGAGTCAAGTCACTTCGATCTTCTTTCTGCAGACGAATCAGTAAAGCTCAAGTAAGACATCACTGGTAGGTTTACTCTTCAGTATCGCGTTCTGATCTCTTGCTTCACCGTGAAGGCTCGTCTGCTGACAGTCCTCCTGTCTCCTCTCCTCCAAACACGAACGGAAGCACCGCCGTCGCTCCTTGCACCTCACACACCAGGTATATAGTAGGAAATGATGAACAAAATATCGATTGATTTCGATGTGGACGCAATTAAAGCGTAAGCCGAATTGACAGTTGTATATAGGATATACACCAGCCAACGGCGCCAGAGTTCTCAAGAGACTCAACTCTTGGAAACCCCGACGTTGGGGCTATGTTTAGGAGAACAGAAGACATCTTTCGACGTTCTGCTGTTCGAGTTCGCCAGTCGCACGGGACCGGAAGGCTGTGTTGATTTCATCATTTTGCTGGATAGAGAGGAAAGGGGAAGTGAGTCAAGGAGCTGTGATTTTATCATCGAGCCAGGCGAGAGGCACGGGCCGGAGAATCATCCGAGTCACCTGACCGACATAAGGGTTTCTCCAAGGGGCAACTTTCAAAATTCTCGAGGAAGTGATCTTGTTCTGAGTCAGTGGGTGTTTATAGAACCTAAGCTACTCAGTGCAGTGAGATCTTATCAGGAAGCGGGCAATCCGTGGTGACTCCTTAGACGACTCCTGCATCCGATTTCTTCGACACATCTAAGTTGCTGTCAAAGTTATATGATGTAGCCAGCGAAAGAGGGCAATATATACACGTGCACACTGAGAAGAATCCATCGGCAGAAGAAAGAGCGTAAGGCCTGTTCTCCGGCTCTCTCGTCGGGGAGATGTTGTACATGTACCATGCTGAACTCGCTCGAGGTCCTAAATTAACACACGAGCATAGCCAGAATTTGAAAAGCCGATAGAAAGAGGGAAATTCAGGAACATCCGTGTCAAGTTTAGAATGTGCTGACTACGGATCGTTTGCCAGCACCTGAAAATCCTCAAATGCTATTTTTCATTCGCAGATTCTTTTCCTGGCCTCATGAACTCCACGTATGCACCAAACGCCGTGGTATCGTACTCTGACACACATCCTTAAGCAAACAGCTCCGCCGTATCCAGCTCATCCTTCTTCGGTGCACGTCCGCCACTCGTCCTCAATCCCAACTCTCCCTTCTTCGCCAGTCTCTCGATTCCTTGCTCAGCACGCTGGTTGTATCTTCCGGCCTTCTTCAATCTGATTTCGCTTCTGACTTGATTGGGAGACACAAATTCCTTGTTCTCGTAGATAATCGGGCCACCAAAACTTCCTTCCTGGATCACGATGGGTGTAAGAACAAATCTTGGGCCTATCTCCACCAAGCTGATCTCTGTATCTTTTCCATGCTTTCCTGCGGTTTTCTCTTTGCTCCTTTCCTTTGGAGTCGATTCCGAGGTGTTAGTAGTCGGTATTTTTGACGCCTCCATCTCATTAATCTGGTAGTTTCGTATCCATATCTTTCCATCTGTGAGCGTGAACCCCATCACATGATCAATGAAGGGCTTCGATCTCCGTGCACCTTTTGGAACGCCGAAGATATGCAGGAAGAGCTCTTTGAGGACACGAAGATGCGGAGCACTGTCAAAGGCGGCGTCAAATGAGAGGATTGGTCGGGAGCCTTTGAGACAGTTGCCGGTAAAGTGGAGTTCTTCCATTGTGTGTACTGTAGTTGTCCAAGGTCAGTTTAACTGGTTAACGAGATGGCTGGATGCAGGCAACTGCAGGTAACGTACAATTCTGCATGTGCATCTTAACAGTTGGCCCATTCGGTGCCTTGCTCATCCAAAGATACAAATCCTTTCCCTTCCTCGCCTCAAAAAAAAACACATTGTTGCAGTTATAAAGTTCGGCGAGTTCGTTGAGTTGGTAGAGCTTTGACTTCGTGTCGAGTTTAGCATCCTTCTTGCTATGCGGCAATAGACTCGCCAAGTCATTTAGTAGATGCCGATGTCTATTTAAGGGTGCTCCGTCAGAATTGTATTCCTCGACTTGAAACTTTTATGGGTGTTGATGAGAGGAGCGTACCTATAAGTAATTCCTCTCGATGACAGCATCAACACTCTCTGCTTGTTTTTCTTGACTCCATTTGCAGGCCCATCTTCCTTGTGACCATTGGTCTTTGATAATGACTTGTAGACTGAAGCCATTGCGTTATGTGGGCTTTGTTGTCGTCGGCGCGAAATGTCGGACTTGATCCTGAACTTTTTTCCTCGATATCGATACGGGAGCTATCTTAGCGCGGCAGCTAGCATAATTCCGGACTAGGGTCAACGACAACGACCTGGGCGGCTGGCGGCTGAGCCTTGCAGATGCTCCCTCAACCTCACGTATATTTAGTGTCACTCGGATCATTCGGCAGGAGACTCGAAGATCATTACGACGGTTCCATTGACTAAGCATCCATAGCGATCATTGAAAGCATGAACCCCCCCATGCATCCATCAAACTACACTGCAGAAACCATTGCGAGAAACAAGTAAAAGAGAATCCCAAAGGATCAGCCATTAAATTCAGGCTCCCTATAAGCTGAGCTCTGTATGCCCAGCCGGCCCATAATCTGCATGACTACCATCCATTGCTCCCATCGTGACATGTTACAGACGCCTCGCCTTGTATCAACCCATCGTCAAACGACCAGAATATGTTTCCTCGAAGCGCGGACAAGTGGAAGAGTCGATCCCTTAACAGCACTTGCCACCCTTCGCTGCACCTTCATCTGCGGGCTTGCTGAGGGAAATATTGGTTCCGGCGCCGATGTTTGCTTGTGCGGAGTCACCGTTGTCGAGGGCCTTCTGGGAGACAATTCGGTAGATTTCTACAAACAAACATAATTAGTATCATGGAGCTTCGGATCAAAAAAGGTTGATATAGCTTACCGGTCAGGATGTTCTGAAAAGCAAGCTCAACGTTGCTTGCGTCAAGGGCTGAAGTCTCAATAAAGGAAAGGTTGTTCTCGCCTGCCGCCTAATCAGCATACCATCAATTGCCAAGGTACCCTAAGCCATACTTGCGAACTGCTTTGCCTCCTCGGTTGGTACTGCCCGCAGATGTCTCAAATCACTCTTGTTTCCCACCAGCATGATGACGATGTTCGAATCGGCGTGATCCCTCAACTCCTTCAGCCATCGTGTGACATTCTCGTAGGTCTGGTGCTTGCTGATATCATAGACAAGCAGAGCTCCGACCGCACCACGGTAGTAGGCAGAAGTGATGGCTCGGTATCTCTCTTGTCCAGCAGTATCCCAGATCTGTGCCTTGATCGTCTTCGCATCTACCTGGATAGATCGGGTTGCGAACTCGACACCGATGGTGGACTTCGAATCGAGGTTGAACTCATTGCGGGTGAATCGACTCAATAGGTTGGATTTACCAACTCCAGAGTCTCCGATCAGGACGACTGAGAAGCGAGGTCAGTATGCATGGCGATAAAGGGGAGCAGGCGGCAGGCGGTGGGGTTCATCTTACCCTTGAAAAGGAACTGTAGAGATCACGCAGTCAGTGTTTGCAGCGTTGGCAGGATGCGATCTGGGTACTCACGTCGTACTCGTCATTCGCCATGGTTGTGGTAAAATGGTGTGTGGTGATGAAGGGAAGAAGTAGCTTCGTTCAAGGTGTCAGATAGATTTGTTGTCGCAACGCAAGGCGGCCTTTGTCTTTGGCGAGAGCCCGCAAATGGTCGTTCGAGGCTTGACTAGCGTGCGCGAGACAGCAACCGAGAGACCAGCGTCAACATTCGTGCTTGTAAATAATCACTGGTGGGAGGAGGAAACGCTGGGTTGATACAAATGGAATCGTGTATTGAAGAGTGAGTCGATATTGTAGAGCGGTGTTTACGTTCTTACTCACAAGTGTTCTCAAGATAAGGAGCTGTGTGTTTCGAAACATCTCGGGCGTCTCAACTACACCATCTCGAACCGCATCACGTGCTACCGCCCTCAACTGTTCCACGCTTCACCGATTGGGCAATATCTAAATATTGTCGATTCCTACCGAGAATCAAAAGTGTCCAGTGAGCAGATTTTCGTTGCCATGCTTCACCTTTGATGTTGTGGCATGTGCAATATTTATTCCCACTTCCCGAGCTCACCTCTTACTTTTGCCTTCCTGCTCGCAACATATCAGACGCTTCGTCCTCGGGATATCTGACGCCTGAACGCGTCCAGATCCCAATTGCCAACATAATTCTACGAAACAGAGAGTGTTTCGCGTTGAGCACTCAATACTGGTAAGACCTGACCTGCACCTACCTACCACATCTTCACCCTCCCACGATCACATTTTACTTTCGTCCCATCACATCTCGGGAATCTCCGGCGTCTTACCTAACGGGCGTATTTACACACGTCAAAAACATTTATTGGATGCGCTGCTAAAACGGCACCAGAACACAGTGATTTCTCCTTGTACAATCCTTTTCAGTTGTTGTCGGTCTGACCATAGCTGCGCCTTCCCGAATCACGTCTCATCCTCAACCTGACAATCACCATTCGATTTCTTTCTCACCAAAACATCTGACCAACGATCATGACAAGAACCGACCGCGTTACACCATCATGACCACTCGATCGGTACCCAAGCAAACGCGCTTGGGGGACGATGATGACATATCCATCACGTCCACCCAAAGCGACCAGTACGATGCCGATGAAGAATTTGAGGTCGAAAAAATCCTTGCCGAGAAGACGATTCAGGGTGGTAGAAAACTTTTTCTGATACTATGGGCTGATTACCCCCTGAACAAGGCAACATGGGAGCCCAAGAAGCACATTCGAGATCCGGCTATCCTAGAAGCTTGGAACAAGAGTAAGAATGAGTTAGGAGAATACGATCAGAAGCACCAAGTCGCTACGTGGCGCGCTGCAGTACAAAACGCTTTAGATGAAAAGGCAGACCGGCATCGGCGACGCAAAGCCAAGAGGAAGATAATGGGCACTGCAGTATCTTCTGTCTCAGATGCTAATGATAGCGACTCTAGCATTGAAGCTGTAGAAACAGACAACATTGATGGTGTTCCATTGTCCAAGTCAAAAGCAGCGCAGCCGAAAAGCAAGTCGTCTGCCATGAAATTAAAGAAGCCGTCAAATCCTCTCAGGACACCCGGTCTTGCGGTGAACGCTGCTGAGAGCTCGTCCGACGAACCACTTCAGAATCAACAAACTGAGATGCAACAGGAGCTGGCGAGGCCACAAAAATCTACAGAGGTATGTGCAGAAAGTTTGACGAGAAGAGACCTTGACAAATGAGAAACTTTTATAGATGCTGATGTGTTGTCCATAGAATCCCACACCTCGGGACGCATCCTCATCGCCGGATGTGCCCTTGTCGAAACTGCCTCGCGTACCACAGCCGGTACCATCAACCTCGGTGGCTCCTTTCTCAGTCAGAAAGCCCAGTGTGTCTTCCGAAACCTCTACTACAATCTCTTCTCGTGGGCTTCCTTCCACAAGGGGCGGAAAGGGTGCCACTCGTGGTGGAGCTGTCAACGTCTTCCAATCAAGAGTGCCAGCGAAGAAACGCAACAATCTTCTGGCAAACGCAATGTCTGATAAAGCAGCACCGAAAACATTCAATAACATGCGTTTTAGGAGAAAAGCAGAACTTCAAGCTCGAGACCTCGCAGAAGGCCCGCCAGATCTTGATGTTATTGGTGGTTTGTTTGACCCTTCGAAACCATCCGAAATACCACGTGTGAGGCCTGAAGATATCCGAAAAGTCCCGTATCATGCTTCTCAGGAGGAGTCTGATATCAATGAGCTCTATGTATCGAACGACGATTCTCCACAAGATCATTCGGCGGCACCAGCACCAATCCTACCGACAGATACAATGTCGAGACCTCCATGGGATCCACAAAACTGGAACAATGCCATTTGCCACTATTGGTTCGAGAAAGGGAAATGCAATAAAGGCGAATCATGCAAGTTCCACCACGGCAATGATATCCACTTGCCTCTTGCACCAATACCATCAGCTCAGGCTATGATTTCAAACAAGTTAAAAGACGAGCGCTTTCGAGAGCAGTGGCGACGGGATAAAACTATCGTGAATGTGTGGATCGAAGAGCAGAGGGAAGCAAACCAGGCCAGAAAAAGCTCCGACGCGAGAAATCTTGTGGCAGGTTCAGAAACTCAGCAGCGTGAAGAATTCTTGGGAGCCTCGGCTCGAGAAGCGCGTGAACCATTAAGTCGGCCGCCCTGGAACCCAGAAGATCCTTACAATGCCATTTGCTACTTCCACCATCTGAATGAAGGCTGCAAGTATGGACGTCGGTGCAGGTATTATCACAGTAACGACAAACGATTAGCTGTAGCACCACCACCCCAAGAACAAAACATGATACAAAATTCATATACATTGTGGACCCAACAGCGGGATGAATGGCTACGTGACCATCAAATGCGGCAAGAGAGCCCCCGAGAAGAGCAACCAGAGGAGGACGAGCGACATCAAGAGAGATTCCACGAAAGGGAACGAGAGGATGAGGAGCGCCATAGACAAAATCTCCGCGGAAATGAACGAGAGGAGGAGCAACGCTACGAGAGGCCTCGCACAGAGAAGGTGGAAAATCAAGGCTATGCTGGACGGCCCCCGTGGGATCCAGTGCACCCTCACAGCGCTATCTGCTACTTCTGGCGGTCGTATGGGAAGTGCAGCAAGGGCACGGATTGCAGATATTTGCATGCCGATGATCCTAACCTGCCTTTTGCCCCTGCGCCTTCTGAGCGGTACGCTGTAACGACGTGCTGGGACTGGGAGAGGAAGGGCTTTTGCTCTTTTCCCGATTGCAAATTCTTGCATCCGCTAAAGCCAATAGCAGAACCTGTATCTCGAGAGGCTGTCCAAGACCAGAGCTCGGCAAATGCTCCGACATCAGGACTGAACGCTCCCACGGGTCCACGTTCCAGCACTTTTACCCTCGCAGATGCGCCAGAGCCCACTGATAATACGCAAGGTCCGAGTCCGCGCAAGAATGGTATGATGACAGACGAATCGGGCGCAATCGATCAATATAAGCAGGCGCATGGTATTTGCTTCCACTGGGCAGAGGGATCTTGTTACCACGGTGCTCGATGCCTATTCAAGCACGAATATGCACCAGGCGAAGAGCCAAATGGCAGTGCTAGGATAACTTCAGAGTTGTCAGAGTTGCCCCGAAAGCAGTCGGTCGCAAACACGCTCAACTTGGACCAAGACCAGCTCGAGTACAACCGAATTTTGACAGATTCGTCGTCTGCTTGGCGAGTTGAATCGCCGACCTCAGCTGCTCTTCGGGATCAGATGGCTGGCATTGAAATGGTTTCTCCTGCACCCTCTTCGAACCCTGATTCCACATCTCCGCTACCACCAACAGCGCCAAGATCCAAAACCAAAGTGAGCTTTAAGGATTATCAAATCAAGAAAACCTCCAAACTCGGTCAGCGGGCTAAAGAAGTTGTCTTTGGAAGTGCCGAATCAACCACTGTAATCATCGATTTCGGACCCTTGGAAAAAGCGGTCGAGCAACTTTGGGGGGCGCTATTCGCGACTGTGACGAAAATTGTACTTGATAGGTTGTGCATGGCGTCCGAATTCTTTGCCCAACGTGAAAAGATCCACCGAGATTCACTCTGGCACGGAGATCTAGTCCCTGCAGAGGCGGGAGACATCCAAGCAGTGAGGGTCATCGATAGAGCCACAAAGAAGCTTATATTCAGATCGGCAGGACTCTTATCTACTTTCGAAAACTATGCCATTCTTGTCTTTCCCAGTGGTCGAGCTGAGTGGAAGCCACTTGAGGATACCTTCTCGATGAGCGATTGTAAGCTTCGATACTTCATCTTTCGGTATCTGCAGAGTCCTCACCCATCTCTCGGTACCAAGCGTACCGTGGATGCTCGAGATGTCCAAGGATTATACAGAAAAACCTTGACCTCCCGTATTCACGGACTTTCACTGAAGAAGCTCACTCCTGTGTACAATCAACCTCCAAAGTCCTACAGCTTTCTCTTAATGTTTCCGAAATCAGCAAAAAGGAATAAAGACTTCATGATCTCCTGGATTCGATCTTCTTGCTCTAATTGCAAGATCTATGATGGTGGCAAGGAAGGAGCTTGGGACCATTTCAACAGGAAAGACGGCGAGGCTGGGACTGTTCTTGTCCACGAATCAGCGATAACAGAAGTTGATGAGTTGCCCTCGATGTTCAATATACTCGGTATGGTGAGACCAGAGAAGAACGGGTCGTTGAATACGTTCTGGTCCATTGCAGAAGGGAATACTCCTTCTACGCCATTTCCATCGTATGGTAGATTCGATGGATCGGAAATGGGATTGGTCAGGGCTACTCGAATTTTCCCCGGGGGAACTGCATTTTTCGTTTCACCAAGTTTCCTTATTCAGGAACCGGAAAAGGCGTACGAGCTCTTCAAGTGGTTTCTGGTTGGGTCGAATTCGAAGTATCAACGCAGTACGCCAGGAAGCTGGAAGCTTGTCGGTTGTCACAATTTGGATAGTTATCTGATTGGTCTAGCAGTCGCCAAAGCTCTAGAGCGAGAAGATTTCGAGGCGGAGCATAAGAACAATCCAGCAAAGGAGGCAATGCTTGAACAGCGCGGCTTGGGTTACAAAACCTGCGAGACGAGATACAAGCTACAAAACATACTCTCAAAGCTTGACGTAAAGGGGTTGCTTGAGCCTTCGCCGATCTCTGACGACGACGTCGACAAGCCTGTCAGATATGCACACCGATTAGTTGATCCTCATGATGAGAGGAAGTTATTCGAATGGTTTGCCGGATGGTCAATGCTCAAGATGGACCGTTACAGGAGATTTGTCTTCATCGGAAGTGGGCCGCCTTCGCATCCTGCTCGGTTGAAGAGACGGTATGATTATGTCCCTGTTCATAAGAAGGAAACAACCTCCCAGCTCAAGCCATTCTCAATGAGCACGAATAAGGATGGTGGGAAAGAAGGCACTACTGCTCGTCAGGTTTCCCCAAATAAGGCTAAAGCATCGACAAATGCGAGCCAGCCCAATCCGTCGAGTCCTGGAACGGCTCGAGAACAAAGATCGCAATTACCTACATTAGCTCATGCTTCAAGAGAAGTGGCAGATACCTTGAGAGATAGCCTGACCACCAACGCGACAAATCATGGCATCAACAATCTTGCCTCTCCTCACGCCCTTAACTTTGTCCTCAAAACCAACGCAACAGCCCAGGAAGCATCTAAATTCCTTTCCAAAGCAAAAAACGACTTGGACCTCGCTTTGAAGCTCTACCATGACGCCACCGCAAGCAAGGACTCACTCAGTGAGTTGATCACCGAAGTTGGGGCGGAGACTCGACAGAAGATTAGCAGAAGTCTGAGTCAATCGCCACCTCAATTTGATGGCGCAAATGATTTCTTCTCGTCGCCGTCTCAGCTTCATGGCTCTGACGAACGTCCCATCTCGTCCGGCAACAAGAGCAGTAGCTCCAAATCCGGTATTCACACCGACGAAACAGGCAATCGTTTTGTCCCTAGTTCTGTGCGACCGTCTGGTGCTATTCATCCCCAGATCCCCATTAGACCCGATTACATTTCCCCAGAAGACAAAGAAGTCTACCGAGCTCCTCGTCCAGGCACCTTCTCTTCAAGTAAAACCGGCACGCCGAGTCTACCTCCTTCGAGACAGCCAAATACAGATGGGATGGACGCCGTCTCACCTACCAACAGTGCTCGACCTTCAAGCAGCAGTGGTAATCCTGAATCCGTCGACCCGAATCGAGTTTTCCCGCCGGAGGGAACTGTTGCGAAAGAAAGAGTTTACGTGCCTACAGGGGATTGGTATAAAGGAATCAGACAAGAGACACATATCCTCGTTTGCACTTGGAGAGAGGCGTTCAATGTGCTGAAGGTGGGTAAATAAGCGTCGAGGGGTGAGATTCCGCTGTTCGAGGGAGCGATCTGGGTGCGAAAATTCTATGATGGGTGAACTTTATGAGGAATGGAGTATTCTGGAGCTGGGTAGTTGATGGGATGGATGGGGAATGAAAATGTTTGTGTATGTACTTGTACTAATTGGCCACAACTGCATGCCTATGGATGCTCTGCTTGCTGGTGCAAAACTCTTGAGCTTCGAGCAATGGAGCACTAGATACCTTGCGATGAGATGCTTGCTGTAGACCAGGTTCCTTAGCCTTCAATAAACATATTTCAATCAGAAGAGTATTTCGAGGCTGCGGCTGTTCTACACCCGTGAGCATTCTGCCTCCATCCATCGTTTTCAATCTATGTCGCTTCTGGTCATTCTGCTGCCATTAGGACTTCGGTAAATCACTTTCACACTTTTGAGGCCATATATATCTGAATAAGAATTTATTTCTCAACAACAAGCCAATCTCATCCGCGGGTTCTAGTTGGTTAAGCTTCATTAGTTCAATTTCGAATTCCGAATTCGTTCTAACGAGTTTACCGGTTAGTCTTGGGCGCATAGGTACACCACGGCCACTGTCTTTCAGTGGATGAGGCTGAGGGTGCAACAGGGGCTGAGAGGCCCCTGACCGATGGGACGGGTGGTCGACAGTACTGTGTTCCCGGCTAACCAAGCTAATTCGCCCAGCAGGATAAAACCAGCTGGTAATCGTGATATAGCGAATGATACGACAAAGAATACGGCATAGAGTAAGAAACCCCCTTCGAAGAAAATTAGTGCAGCGAGACAGGCTAGATCGTAACGACGAGATAAATTGGCACACTTCTTTTTTGCAATTCGTTTTCGCTGGAGGGTTGATGTTGGGAAATTCTTGGGGAAGTGTAGCGAGGGTGGTAGAAAGGGGCAATACTTTTGATATTGCAGTGGAGGGACCGAGTGCGACAGAAAGGGACTTGGAGGACTCGTACTTGCGCCACTGCTTCCTGAGGATTTACCTGGAATGATTGAGTATTTTAAATCCAGGAAGCCTTTGTAAAATGCTTGGTGTTTTCGAATATATCAGATCGCAATCAACTATTCAGCTTCCCGTATCAAGCGCGTGAGGCCTAGAGTTCTGGACTTTGACTTCAACGTTTTTTGAACCTCCGGGTGGTCCTCGTTAATGTCGCAAAAAGCGAAATAGCAAAGAAATAGAGTAATTCATGAACAAAGACATGTGGATTACTTGACTGTAAACTACATACTCGACTTACTCAGCCAGATAGTCCTCCGCCTCGACACCCACACTCCGCGCTACGCTGCGCACTACCTCCCACCCAACAGCGACGCGGAATCGACATCCGCCATCGAGCATCTCGGCCACGCTCGCATTGCCTTGGCCGCCAACGCGGACAAGAAGTCGTAAACTTGCGAGCGTGGAGATCGCTTGGAGGACATCGGCGCTTCCATTTACGTTCCCTTTTCCTTTGCCCTTCCACTTTGATTCGGCATCTGGAGATGCATCTTCCCGCACAGCAGCGAAGATCGCAAGCATGCGCTCTAACACGAAGGCTTGTGCTCCTAACAACTTACGCGATATCTTGTGGGACTTGCTGACACCGGGTTTCGAAGTTGTGCGGGTTAAGGCCGTTCCTCCACCTTTCTTGCGGCGTTTGGCAATAGAGGATTTCATGAAGTACAATGAATCGGTGCGCGGAGGGTTGAAGGAGGCGAGGTAAGCTGCTAGCAAGAGGAGGCGCGAGGTATGCGGAAGTTGGGAGGTGATGCTCATCGCTTGTGATTTCTTGTCCGCAGCTGCAGCACCATTCTTGGTTTGGTCTTGAGATATGATGCCTTGTACGAGCACAGAGTCATTCTGGAACAGAGACCGGTTTGCGAGAAGCAGTTTGCTAAATGGTGTTGGAGATAATTGGCCAGAGAGGATGGGTGCGATGAAGCGTGGCCAGAGACGGAAACAGGTGGTTCGAAAGGAGAGGATGTCTCTGCCGGAGTGCTTGGAGAGGGAGTCCCAGACTGCGGAGCAGTAGCGAGACCAGGTTTCTGTAGTATCTTTGGGTCCACTGGGTAGGGCAGGTACGGGTGTTGTGAGGGCGAGGATGGCAAGGAGTTCAGTTTTGGTATATGCGGGAAAGGCAACGTGTGGGACACCTTGGAAGTGTAGGAAGTTCGGACGCGGAGATGTAACGATGAAGAGGGTTGTTAGGTTGGGTATCTGGGTGGAGGGTTAGTGATATGCTGGAGGCGCAAAGACTTCAGTTGTCGCCACATACTATTTCAGCCAGCCTCGCAAGAGCCGGGAGCAGAGTCGGAGGCGCATCTCTCTGCTTATCAATCCCATCAAACACCAAGACAAATCTCTGCTTCCCTCCCGGCCTAGTCCAGCTTTCCATGTACTTCCCAACTTCGACAACCAATTGAGGGAGGTTCTCACAGCGTCCAATGGTATCTACCCATCCCACAGCTTTTGCGACAGCTCCAACTGTCTGCTCGAGCAAATGCCTCCCAGTGATACATTCTGCGCTCTTAATTATAGCATATCGAAGTTCGTCTTCGGCATGATCAACGTTTCCGTTGGTGGCTCTGTCTGAGGATGGCGAAGAAAGCTCCTCAAGCAGAGCTCTGGTAATGACACTCTTCCCCGTTGCTTCGAGGCCATGGATAACAATGTTGCGACTTGAGACCCCATTTATCTTTGAAACACTATTAGCGGAGTTGGCTTCTGACTTCGACATTTACTCACGGAAAGTAGCATGGCGAGTGTGCGAATTTGCTGAGTTCGACATGGAAAGCGCACGAAGACAGCCATAAGGACTAATTCATTTGGCAGAGCGAATAGATGAGCCATCTTGAAGAAATTATCATTCTCTTCTCTCGGAGGTCTAAATCGCGTTAAAGTCGAGGGAGACGCGACGTACACATAGCCGCGCGCTTGTATGGTAGGCTGAAAATCCACCGTTATCCGCGCCCCACTGATGCAGAATGCTACTGAGATGACAAGTGCTTCGATGTCCTCTTTGCTGCCATCTTTGCTGATTTCTGTACCGAAACACTCTCTCTTCGGCATTGTACTATTTATTGTAACTCTTTATTACCGCTATAGAGTCGATATTTGGAGAAGAACAGCAGTTGGGGGGGAGGGGAGATCACGCATCCTTGAATCCACGTATCTCAACAATTTCGAGCCACCTGCGCCCTCATGTTGAAGAGCAACGCTGCGCTACTGTGTATGGAGTTCATGCGTTCCATGTTCGACTACTTTTGAAGGAGCGGAGTCGAGGATTAGATGACAAAGCATCTTTCACTAGATTGACTACGAAGTCATCATGACAGTAGACTTTATTCCAAAAAGGCCGCATAAAAAGTCAAGAGGTGGATGCCAGACCTGTAAATCGAGAAAGATCAAGGTAAGTGCTCTTCTAGCTGATGAACGTATTGGCTTGCTAACTCCTAAAGTGTGACGAAGCTCAACCAATCTGTGCATATTGTGAGAAGAGGAATCTCACTTGCACTTACGTGGTTCGGCCAACAAAAGCTCCTCCTCCTCCTCCTCCTCCTCCTCCTCCTACAGTTGCTAGCTCATCTAGCTCCTCTTCATCATCATCTTATTCTTCAGATGAGTCCACCAGACCCAGCACACCGCTTGGAGACTCTGATGTCGAAGCCGTTGTCGCATCATGGGATTCCTGGCAGCTGGTTCACTCTCCCACATCTATGGTGATCTCCACTCCAGGACCTCTATCATCAATTGATGCACGCATGATGCATCAGTGGTCAACCATGACTTGGAAGAATGTGGCCATTGGAGATCCAGCGAACGCTGCTCTACTGAATGTCGTTCCTCAATTAGCCTTCGAGAACGAGTTTCTGTTAAATGGCATTCTTGGAATTGCTTCTTTCCATCTGCAACAGATAGTTCCCCACCCAGAACAATACACAAGGCAAGCCCTCATTTACCGGGCGAAAGCGTTGAGCGGCTACCGCGAGGCGCTGACGAGAATCAAACACGAGCCTAGAGATATCGAAGCTGCCCTTGTAATGGCTGTCCTTTTACTTGCTTTGTACACTCAAGACCATACGATGGAGGAAGGTGATCTTATTGTCATCCGCTGGGTCATTCTCTACCGAGGTCTGCATGCTATCATGGAGCTAGTCAAGTCGACACAAACGAATCTTGACGATCTGAGTGTCGCTCCCATCTTTGTTCGTAACTTTACCGAGCTGTTAATCGAGCCAGTCATCCCCGTTCTACTAGTCAATATGCTCAAAGAAGTAGGTCCATTGGACACAGATTTTCCGATGCTCGAATTCTACTGCAAGACTCTCGACATTCTTGGTATGCTATATGCCAGTCTCAAGCAGGATGGACTGGGTCCTGCGCTCTTCGTCCGAGTGATATCTTGGCCATCTCATCTTTCGGAGGAATTTGCGACGTGTGCAAAAGAGAGGAGACCACGTGCTCTGGTTATTCTAGCTCATTTCCTGACCTTTATCAAGTTAGTAAAGAGACTTTGGTGGCTTCAAGGAATGGCGGATCGCGACATCATGACAATCATTCAAAAAGTTGGAGCCGAATGGCATCCTTACTTGAAGGTGCCATTCTCAGCGGCGATGACCACTTCCGATGCGGAGATCGTCAGCTTGTTGCTCTCATGAAGCTAAGAGACCAGGTCTTGATCACTTGTCTTACTCGGTTCTCGCTACGAGACCGGCAGAGAGCAAATCTCAATGGTCCGCCTCAATCAGGTACGCTGATGAATCGTCAGCTTTGACGTCCAACCTACCCAAAACCATCAGAGTTCAACGAAGAATCTTATTCATCACTTGAGATATTAGCAGGAGAACCTTGTGCATAACTCGAGAAATAAGGGGAGATCCCTGTGGATTTTTTGAGAATGAGCAAGAGGATCTCGTATGATATAAGTGCGCCACCTCCCACAGAAGGCAGGTTCGCCGTCAGGAGAAGGGTATAGCTGCTCATCATGTGCTTAAAGTGTTCGTCGTGCACATGCTGCAGCGACTCGAGCGCCTTACCTTCTTGGGCAGCTGATATTGAACGACTACGTGCAGTATGTATATTGGAAGCACCACAGGAGACGAAGTAATGAAAGTTATGTCAGAGTCGGGTGCTGTAAGACCCTCTCTACTTATTCATAAACTACAATGGGCCTATCTAAAACAGGCGCTTATGACTTCTCGCAGCGACCATCGACCTCACGCCTCGCTTTCTCCCACTCGCCACCCTCAAGTGAGCTCAACCCGCAGACCAGAACCCTAATTCCAAAGCCCAGCCCTCTTTCGAATTCCTTCATCCGGGTATTCTTCAGCCGAAGCCAAGAAGACAGCAGATCCTCGACCCCCGAATCCATAGCTCGTCGCTCCAGCTCTGCCCCACTTTGCTGGTGAAGTGTTCATCAAAGTATCTTTCAGCGAGAATGACCATGTTCTGCACCGCCCTGTCTCTCGGAGGTGCATCCGCTAAGGTGGAATCGAAATTGTTCGGTCCCGTTTTGTGGACGAACTCTCCAAATATCTGCTTGAGCCATCCACTATTTTGAGAAGTTCTAGGATGAAACTGGGAGCTACAGAATTTGCGCCTCGATTCTCTCCATTAGTATTGGCTTGTTCAGCCCTCAGCCAGCGTTGTTGGAATACGAGGAAATCCAACCATCGTTCTCCACTCCTCCATGACCGCCTTCATAAGCATCGGCATTCCTGACACAAGTCTGATCTCTCTCGTTCTGAAGAGGCGACTTGTATGGCTTTCTGAGAAGGTTTTGTTCCAGAGCCACTGTGGGATTCTGACGAACAGATCCTCAAGCTTGAGTTTGAATTTTCCGTTGTGGTACATCATGTTGGGCGCCTCATACATGAAGATGTCGGTCAGAAGCTTGCGTCGATGTTTTCCGCTTGCTGGGAGGGGAACATGGTCATGTGGACGTCCGTCAACGATACGGCGGACCTGTGTCTGGACATATCTTAGGGTTTGGATAGGCTGTACGCCTTGGAGCTGGGCCATTTTGGCTTTGGAATGGTACGTCATATTAGCTTGGAATTTGGCAGTGTCTCGGGGGAGTTGGCAGCATACCTGCTTAGAGTTATCCCAAATCGAGAACGCAGGCGCTAGGACGGGGTTCGAAGTCTTGTTCTGTTGGGTTTGGGTGATCGTGTGTGCGGAACAAGATCGCGAAGAAGGCATCAGCGCATACAAGTATTGATATTAGCACAAAGAGACAATGATTGTCTATCATCAGCCTCTAGGCTACGAGAGAAACGACTCCCATGCCGAGGAAAGGCACCTGTTTGCTCACTGGGCTGCAACCCAAACAACTATGACCCATTTTTATTGAGTCTCATAAGTCTTCTTGTCCTCTTTTCAAGTCATCTTTTGAGCATGCTATAAGTTTTCGTCTTTCCTTGACGGTGAACCATGCACGCAGTTGATTATTCGAGCTCCTTCCATCTCAACGTGGTTCAGGAATGAGGTTGACTTGCCCTTCAGCTCAAGACGGGACCATCAAGAATTTGACTCCCTTTCCAAGGAGGTACCTACAGTTATATCAACATTTCCTTGCTCTTCTGGAGTCCAGATCCACTCATACACGTCCATCTCTAAATTGAGGGTTACATCATGTGATATGTTTCACCGAAGCATAGGTATGACGAGAACACCCCCCACCGGATGCGGCAAAGCAAACTCTAAGCCAAGACCACTCGGATCAACCCATCAAAAGGTTAATTATCCGAGCTACTACCGTCCATCCAAAATGGAGTTGAAGGTGGTCACCTGAGCTGCTCTGACAAAGCATGGCACATCGCTTACCATCCGGCCGAGCACAGCCTCCACTAATACTACTATCGTGCGCCAACACCATTCCTTGTAAGATTACAGTAGGTAACATTAATAATCCGTGATTCACCCATTTTACACCAAAAGTCATATGTAACACGTAACGATTTATCATAATATTTGGCAAATTTCGGGAAAACTAAGCACTAGTATCTTTTAATTAGATGGCTACCTTAAATTCTATAAATTTACTTTAAAATAATTAATTAATACTATAAAGTTATCCCCTCGTCTGGCAGCCAAAACCTCAGCGCTAGCAGGGGTGTCTCGGCTACAGCGACGCAGCCTCGAAAAGTGACTAGTTTTAAGCGAGATACTAGAACATTAAAAGACCCTATAAATTGTAGTATTATAAGAGAAATTCAATTGAAAATATATGAAAAGATAGCTAACTTTCTGCTATATCTAAATATTATTATTGTATGTGAATTCTTAACTTATCGCACGACTAATTACGGGCCTAAGGAATGGTCACTTTTCAAGGCTGCGCGCTTTTGTAGCCGAGAACCCCCTGCTAGCGCTGAGGTCTTGGCTGCCAGACGAGGGGATAAGGGATTAAATCGAGAGGTAGGGCAAAAATCACGATTTCGCTGACAAAGTCACTTAATTTTCTCTACCCTTCGATTTTCCCCCTCCTTACCTAACTAAGAAAATTAATAAAAAATATCTGAAAAATTAAATAGAATGTAAACGTTCGAAATATACTAAGAATTAATTATTAGATACCTTCGTCACTAAAGATTGTTGAGTTATGAAGCCATTTTAAGGGTGAGTTTCGGTGTAAAAAGGCGAATCCCGGATTAATAATGGCTAGTACCGTACCCATCAAAAGGGAAAGCGGCTTCTTCATTGCTCTTCAATTTGCCGCAAATTCCCGATTGCGGGATCTTTATTCCAAATTCCCATGTTAGAGTTTGAGCTGGACAGGGACCTCAATGCTCAATTGTGCAGATGCCTCTGCATCGTGGCTTCGGTCCATACGAGGATGAAGCGCCAAGGGTCCTCTTCCCCTTCTCCCACACCAATAGTAAGGCCCGTTGTCAAGATGCTAGGACAAGTGCTGCCGGTATCCGTGACGAAAGCATGTCAGATACTTCAATGTTCCTCGAGACGGAGATCGATTGCGGCGGAGCTTGAGCCTTTGTTCCCTTCTAGACTATCACCCGATGCTATCTTGGGAAGGTGTAATGGACTGTTTCCTGGCGTTAGCATTGCCCAGCTATACACTTCTACTCCTGAATCAGAGTATCCTATGTCCAAATCAGACATCAGTACCCCGGTCTCAAGGAGAGAGAGACCTTGAACAGAGTTGTCATGCTTCAGTTTACCATTTTCGTCACCACAAGGGTTACTCTTCTAGCAAAAGTTAGATGAACTTAGCCACTTATCTCAGTGTCTCCTAGATACGATATCTCTTCCAGCTGTCAATAAATAGGAGAGCTGGTGCTACTTTCTGAATTCTGTATCTTGACCAATTCACTCAAATCTTCTCAATCCTCACATTCAGCCAAGTACCACTCTGGGATCCGAGTACACTTACTCAATTAGTCGACACCATGCATTTGACTCCCCTACTCCTCTTGTCTCTCCTTCCCTTGACACTCGCGCAATATGGGGACGGCGGCTCAAACAACCCTACTACAACTTCCAGCGCCTCTGCTGCACCAGCAACGACAACCTCATCGACCTCCTCTCCAACACATACCATACTAGTCGGCAGTGGCGGACGGCTCAACTACTCTCCCAACAACCTCACCGCAGCCGTCGGCGATACTCTCGAATTCCACTTCTTCGCCCCTGAGCACTCTGTCACTCAATCCACCTTCGCCTCGCCTTGCACCCCATTCACCAACGGAACTAGCTTCTTCTCTGGCCTTATCACGACCAGCAGTGGGGAGAATACAGATGTGTTCACGGTGCAAGTGAATAATACAAGTCCGCTTTGGTTTTATTGCGCGATTCCAACGCATTGTCAGAATGGGATGGTCGGGGTAGTCAACGCACCGTAAGTTGCAACTCTACTCGCTTCTAGGTTGTGTTGAGGATAGGGGCTAATAAGTACATGTTGGGTCTCAGGACCGATGGATCACAAACTCTCGCCATGTACCAGGCTGCGGCTGGTAATGTTGGGAGCTCATCTTCTCCGGCCTCGATTCAAGGAGGTGTCTTCGGACCAGTACAAGCAGCTGCTTCTCCGAGCGGGAGTGCGACATCGAGCGGTGCTACTGCTACTACGACGAAAGCAAATGCTGGAGTGAAGTTGGAAGGTAGTGCTACATGGAGTTTCGTATTGGCCATGGGCATTGGTGCTGTTGGACTTGGAGGACTGCTGCTTTGAATGTGCAGCTCCGTCGAGAAGGCTGGCTGCAAGCCAGGCGAAAACGGAGCAACGAACATCGTGTCCAAGATATTTCGAGGGAGTCCTTTTCATGACTTTCGTCTGAAACATATGTAACAATTGTCAAGTATTTAATGAATTATTTCCTGTTTCACAAGCCTCGAGTGAGCACCCATCTGTACTATTTCGCTTTCCTCACGTGAGCGGCACCTACCGTCTCAGATTGTTGGAATTCTAGCCGATCCAACTAGCATATAGCGATCGAGTTCGCCACAACAACGCTAAGTCTTTAATGAATTTACTACTGATATGCAAGATATGGGGAAATCAGTGTATATTGTCAACTGTCTAGAAGCGCATACAAGATATGGGGAAAATCAGTGTATATTGTTAATTGTATAGAAGCAAACTATAGAATGAAGGCCGCATCATGACCTATATGCGAAACGTAGACTAAGACGTGGATGCCCTAAGTGCCTTAGGCAGCCATACTGCAACACAGATCCCGCCGAACTTCCACAACCTTTGCTTCTGCCCTCCGCCTCATGAAAAGGATCCGCAACCTGTTATCACGACATTTATTTTATTACTCTTGTCAATGCTAGAAGCCCAGTTCTCATTTGAAATCTGTTCAGACTTCCGTCTGCCCCTTTGCTTGTTCCCAACACGGCATCCACCTGCAGGCGCTAAGTTCTGATCACGTGAAGCCCCTATCCCTGGCGCAAGATGCCTACCCTCGAGCTTTCCTCTTCAGAAACAGATCCTCTCATCACTCGCGACAATCAACCGATAACATTTTCAATCTCACGTTACAATGTGGAATCTGACACCACAACGTCGGCCCTTTCGGCAGATATCTATTTCAAGACCCCTATCAAAGTTCTTACACTTCTCATATTCATCTCCTCGATCACTGCACTCTTCTTCCTCGCGACCTCACTGCTGTTGATCTACGGGCTCCAAGCATTCGGACCTTCATTCGCTTTGCTTGCAAGGCAGAGTTGTCTGAGATTAGTCACCGTGGTATGTTCTCTCGATACGGGCTTCCCATTCGATTTGCTCACTCGGCATCTAGCTCACCGTCACGCTCGTATTTTCAACCATCAATCTCCGCTACTCATTCCCAATTGTCTTGAACCTGATCATAGATGCTGTGTTTTTCTTTTTCCTCATTGGCCATGTGTATTTCAATTACAAATGGGGAGTGCCAAGCGTTTTCTGGTGCCCAGTAGATGAGCATCACCAACCATTGTGGACGAGGTGTTGGCAGGCGTCGCTGGTGCTTAGATGGTTGATGGCGCTTGCTGGAGGACTAGGAGGAACTGTTGCGTGAGTTCTGCATGCTACGATGTACTCAAGTTTAATAATGGAGACCTAATTGTTGTCTGACAGGCTGTGCCATTCTGCTCTCCTCATTCTGCGAGCTGTTGCTGCCTTCCGTACCCGAATGTGGGAAAGAGCTATCTTTCCTTGGGAGTTTCCAAATGGACAGATGACTTTCCAGTTTACCATTCGATTTCTGAGGTACGAAAGGGGGGAGGTAGAAGGCAGGGGCGGGGAGAGGTTGGAGGCGCAATAGGGCTTCGATGATTTTCGACAGGTATGTGGAAGTTTCGAAGCGGTATCTTTATGTTCATCGTCTATTTTCAGTGCGCTCCGTTTATTTGCTTAGTATTTCTAAAATTCTTGAATTCTGAGCTTATACCGAGTTTTGTTTTCGCAAGTCTTCGAAGTGGCTCAGCATTTGGAACAGCCCCTGCTTCTCGTATTCGACATCCCGCCTCTGCTTCGTTTTCCTGCGCCACGGTATCATCCACCCGTGTTAAGATGGATGAATTGGCGGCAGAATAAGTCCATTGGTGATGGGATAATATCCTATAATACAAACAAGAGTTTTCACTATGCCTCGCAAGTGATAATATCCACTCGCTGACTAAACAACAATCCTGACAATCTTGACAACCCAGAAACACCCCTGCTGCAGTCTCGCGTCAAAATGATCCCAGTGAGCTTCAAGCTAAGCTTGAGCTATTGGCTTAAGCTTATTCCACTGCATGCCAAGCTCAAGGTTACGTGTTTCGGGACTTTTTCTCCACGCACTCCAGCCATTCACAACACCACTCGCCAATGGGCATCCAATCGAATCAGCACCTTTCCTCTTTTGATCTTACAGCAAAGCCTCAAGCGGCACAGTACTTTAGGCAACCATCTCAAAGTTTGATGTGTGTGGTCTAAACAACAAAACTCGCGATATCAACAGTTGCGAGAAGGGTGGAATGAATAGGCTTCCACATCTGCCTCTACATATCTTCTTTGTTCTCGTTGACGTTGGATTGTTATCTCGACGAGCAATTGTATTGTCATCATTCATCGTCGTCCACATCAGTTGCACAGCTCGACGAGCAATTGTAGCATCTGTTTTCATCGTTGCAAAGACTATTCTTCAAATTGTCAAAATGGCCCAAATTTCGGAGAGATCGGGACTCTTGCTCGATGTTGACAGGAACGACATCTATGACGACGTGCAGGTGTATCATGATGAGGAACAAATCAGGCCTTCTCCTCAGACTTCAACTCATGGTATCTATGCTGGTCAGGACAAGCACCAGTTTGCGAAGACCATGAGGGCGTTGGCGCTTGCCATACTTGTCTCGTCTGCTCTTGCAATCATCCTCATGATTGTGGCTAGAGTCAGTCTTGCCACACCTGTATTCAATAGCACCACGTTCGCGAAGTCCGGTTTGGTTGCTGCTATTATTGTGGTATGTTCCCATCCTCATGCACTTATCTACGCCAATTCCACTCGAACATAAGAGAGATGACATTGACACCAATTATAGATAGGGGTCTCGGGTCTTTTTTCCATTCTGCTTCTCATGTGCAGAAGGATTCCAGCCGCTCCCGGTTTCATTATTAATTTCATTCTCGCATGCCTCGTCCTCGGGCTTTCCATCAACCTCATCGCCGATGGGTACTGGCGAAATGTCTGGTGCAATCGATGGTGCGATATCACCGCCAAGAATAAGGTTCATTACCTGATGTCATTTGGAGCCGGATTTGGCATTGCTATAAGGCAAGTACACTTCTCTTTGTGGCGTCCTCCTTTGCATGCCCATTTCAACCTCTTCCACTTCACATACATATTCAGCCAACCCCCTTCTTGGCAGAGCTACTTTCCAGCCTCTTTTAATCTTTGCCATTCCACAGATATGTTTAACCAAATCTCGCCTCGCTGACCCAGTTCTCAATTGCCCTTCGACCTCTTTCCCTGAACCCCTTTCCCTTAAGCCCCTTTCCTTTGAACCTCTTTCCCTTGAACCCCTTTTCATATTTAGCTTTTGCGTTCGTGCAAACTTCATTGCTGTCTGCTAACTTCAACTTAGTCTGGCGCACTTCTCGCTCTGCCTTCTCCATTGTATCCCAGCATACGAGAGAAGCACGTGGACGCTCCCGTCTTTGAGGACAAGATACCAACGACTCCCTACCGGTGAACGCGCCTTCGTGATTACTATGGCAAGGAAAACCCAGAAGAAGGCTCCTCCTGCTCAAGTAGCTAGTGCCAGAGGTAGCACTTCCACAGGGCCATCCCTTGCAGGGTCCGCAAAGGCTCAGGTTCGGGTTGTTGAGAGTGATAAGCATGATGGCGACGCATAATGTCACTCTTTTGTGTTGAAAGGAGAGGCGCTGGACCAGAAGTCGAAACTACAAAATCAAGGTGGGCGGAGTCGGGATGGGCGGTAAGCTCCACCTGCGAGTTGGTATATTGCTTGCTGCCCTTGTCTTTGATTTTGTTTTGTTTGATTTGCTAGTATCGTTTATTTTGTTCCTCGAACTCGCTGCTTCCTTTACTCTAGGCGCACCTGAACTTACTATTGAGATGAAAGAAACTTTAGGCTCAAAGAATTTTTGAAGGTTCCAATTTTGCTGTTGGCTAGCCCGTCTTGGAAACCAGAAGCTCCTCTTTCTCTTGGATCATTACCATCCACCTCCATATCTCCCACTTCAATATCACTGCTAAGCGTATTGATTTTGGTATACAGTCTACCCTAGTTATATTCTGCTATTTTAACACCTTGCCCCACCTGCTTTCTTTCAGAAAAATTGTCAGTAGAACACAGGATCTCAGGAGATTTTGAAACTCTGCGGTATCTCTGAAGTTACTAATCAGCTCTCAACATAAATAGTATTTTTTTTACAAGAACTCTTTTATTGATATGATGGCTAAAGAACAAAAGAGATTAAGTTGTTATTGTTATTCTTGCTATCAACAAACAGTAAATCTGTGTCAGGCTGCCTTCTAGCAGCAAGACGGATGACGAGTTCGGTTTTGACTCTTAAGTTGTGAAGATGTAGCTGCAAGTTCTGGTAAATATCAATTTGGAATAGGTTTGAGTTCAGTTTTGAATCTAAGTTTTGCGGATGCCCCTAGCAATAAACCTAGTAACTGTGACGTCGAAAGGGGTTCATCTCCTATAACATTGACTGAATCTAAAATTATACTCCAAACTACCACCTATAAGCAAACTCTTAACCTACGCAAATTCTATCCTTAGCTAGGCTACGTGGAGAGATTTTCCAAGCTTCAACTGATGCCTGCATATCCACTACTTTCACTACCCCGCATTCTGCTCATGGAAGCTTGGTGTCTAGAAGGGGGTTAGCGTAATCACTACTAGGCTCGCAATCACCACAGCTAAGCGAGTGATCCCCCTTTCTATAAAGCAACTAGTTTTTACCATTAACAACTCTCCTCCATCCATCGTCTGTCCTTTCACTGGCCCTTCCGCTTCTTACTATCAACTCCATCCCACATCAACCAGGTCACAACGACAAGTTCAGTCTTGTGTCTGAGTTTTGCGTATGCCACCCACAAAGAATACCGGCAAACGTAAAGTCGAAAGGGGCTTGCCTGCTTAGCCATGCTGCAAAGCTACAAAGAGGTTTAATATATTTTTTTTTTAATCTTTAACCCACACCTGCACATCCTCTATTATCACTACCCCGCATTCTCCTTAATCGAGTGACCTCCTTTTTCTCTAAAGCCGCTATTTCTTACCACAAAACAACCCTCTTCCAATCAACAACTATGAACACACCAACACTCTCATCCCATCAAGCAGTCGCAAAGACCCCAAAGCTCTTGTGGCTTGCTATTAAGAACAAAAATTCCTTGGGCTCAAAGAATTTTTGAAGATTCTGATTTGCTGTTGCCTTGTGGATCTTCCCCCTTGGTAACATCTAATTAATCCCCATTCCCCAATCATGGCCCCTTTCAAGCGAGGTGGTTTTGGTCCACAATCTACCTTGGTATCTTTTCTGCTACTTCGCCCCTTACCTCGTCTTTCCCGTCTCTCATAACTTGGACAGAAGCTAACATTATGCTCTAGACGGTGTACTATCTTTGGCAAGCCCTTACCATACAGGAATCTTGTGCTTAGGCCGCCCGCCGAGGAGAGATATCAACATGTTGAGTTTTGATTTCTCGTGGACGCGTTCTGCAACCTTCCTGCAGCCTTCCAACCTGCAATCCTGGAGCCCCTAGCAAACAACGCCATCAAGCGTAAATCAGGGTCCATGGCTCCACCAAAAATTCCGCATTCCAGAAAGCATTAGAGAAGTTGGATCTCGATGGTATGTTCCGCCCATTTATGTCTGGAACACCTACTAACCAATGCATCGCAGAGTCTCATAAGATGGAACTCGAAGACGATACTTTGGAGACAGGCTCATTCGCCACGACCAATTATGCACAAGAGCCCCCCTACTTACGCAGCAATCCATTTGGAAGCCACTACGGTGGTGTTCGTTTCTTTCCTCAGACCTCTACGGATCAATATAGTAGCACTTCCAGTCGTGCCACTATCTCCTCGCAGACCTCTACTAATCTATATGGAAACACCCCTGGTTCTGCTCCCATCATTTCTCATACATCTGCGAACAAAATGGACATCGACCCAGTTGATCAGCTCGCTGATCAGGAGTTTGACGAAACTGCTATAGATGCTATTCTCGCCCAACCCCATCCTATCCATCTTATCAAGGCAATCGAGATTGGCCTCACTCCGACCACTACCAAACCCCACCTTGATTCCATCCGTGAAGACATTCTCTTCAGAATTAACAATTTGGAATTCAAGGTCAATGACGGAAATGAGGATCATGAGTTCAACGACCAGCAGGTGGCTACCATCCTAGATTTCTTTTTCGACGAGATCTTCGGAAAATCTGCGTTCAACAGGGTCTACAAGTGGAGTGAAAACCACAACACCTTTCTGACAAAGCTTGTCACATACCGCTACTTCACCGACGGAGAGCAAGCTCTGCAGCTAGCCCAGGACCACAACAACAATATGCCGCAAGAGATTCGAGCTTATCTGACGGCATACGCCAATATTCGCCGATAAGTAACTAGCGCCATCGCAAACGCTGACCAGCACCAACACGCTTTGATGTTAATGGATAACGATGTCCAGTTACTGCGTCAGTGCAACATCATCGAGCAGCTGGTCACGGATGAGGAGCCAAGCTTGATTGCATGGTCGAATGGTA
The DNA here is from genome assembly GCA_001625345.1 of Cairneyella variabilis. NCBI lineage: Eukaryota > Fungi > Ascomycota > Leotiomycetes > Helotiales > Cairneyella > Cairneyella variabilis. Next base: position 47,573 of record AYLM01003153.1, read on the forward strand.
TCAACATCAAATGGGGTTCTCAGGAGACATTTATTACCTCGTTGAAGGCGCATTTTAACCTCAATTTCCAGAGCACGGAAACCAACCGCTCGCTCAAATATGCACAAAGCGTATTGGATATGGTTGCATGCTTCGGACCGGGTATTTTATGTTGCTGTCGGCGAAGGCTGGATCAAAGTATGTTCAACTTGAAAGATAGGGGCAGAATGAGACCCTAACATTTGGTGACTGTAGGATTGTTAATCGGTTCGGTCCTCGGGGTATGCAGCTCGTGCATGAGGAGGTGAAGAAATGCTTGCCTGAGATTGTCAACATCTGCAAGCTTGCGGAGCCATTGCTGCGCGCATTTCATGACTGTGCGAGTGTTAGACCGAAGAGGCTTGTTAAGTCGAAGGCGGAACTGGGCTCATTCCAGGGGATGTTGGAGCTGTAGAATGTTGGTGCCGTGCCTTAGTGAATATTTTGGGATCGTAAGTATCTTTGGGACCAAAGACTTTCTGAGGGGGTGATCTATAGTAGACGGTGCAAAATGCAGGAGTAGAAACGAGTGATGAGCATTCGCAAGTGAGAAGCCTTTGCCAATAAGATATATTACCTCCGTCTTGCCCAGGCAGTCACGTGTGTGTAAGAAATTGAGTCTGAAGTGAGAAAGTTGTCTGATTCTTGAATATAAGGAGTATCTATTCATGTATACTAGCTAATTTGTACTATATAGATTATATAGAACTTAATGGAAAGTTTTATATAATAAAAGAGAGTGATAATTATCAGGGCAGCGGTTCAAACCCTGCCTGACTCCCCGCTATATCATGTGGTCCGCCATCCGGCTATATAGTCAGGGCTTTTCCCTTCGCTTCTTCCACCTCTAGCT